>JADBJO010009025.1:32500-50000 GCA_016801955.1 Conus betulinus | reverse complement strand
CTCCCCACCCTTTTCCTCCCACCACATTCCTTCCATTCCGCAGCCTGGCTTTGTGGTGACTACGAACACTGACTGAAGTCAGCACGAACATTCAACAGGAGTTTGATTCCAAAACAGCTACAACACATTTGATCAGGGAATGGGTTTCAAATGTGTGGGTATTAAATTAACCAAAACTTTGCACGCTTTTTTTTTTTTTTTTTTTTTTACTCCTGTTGTCTATACAGTTTGTTGAAGTCCATTAGATGAGCTAACTGATCTTTTCCTTTCAGAGAAGCGGTCGCCATAGGTCATGCCTTTTCAGTCAGCAGTTCAAATGACATATTACATGGTCAAACAGCTCATGTAAATAAAACACGATTCAGTGGGGGGGGGGGGTGGGGGTGGGGGCGAGGGGGGAAGGAGGACACTTTGATATTTTATTGTCATTACCATACAGGTCATGTGACAAGGAGGAAGTGGTAACAGGACCATGACATTTACCTCTTCTTTTACTGTGAACAAATAGTACCCACTTATTCCCAGAGTGTATCGAATCAAAGGTTAACAGCAACACATAAAATTGTGACATTTCTGGATGTCCTTGCAACAGCAGTAATACAGTAATGTTAGAAAGAAAGAAAGAAAAAAAAACGAACAAAAACAATAGAAATTGTAAGAATGACTAGACCATCATCTGAAACAAATGATGATGTTGCACCTTTCTGATCTCCTCCACATGCGACGAACGGCATTATTCATTCATTTACCTCTTATAATGCAGTACGCTAATTTTGACTCTCCTTCATCCACCTCATTTTCAGTGCTTCCGCGATGAATTTTGCAACTGATTTAATTACAAGTTTGTCATTTGCTGATAATGTGACAGCAACATCTTGTCTTTTGGCTATGTCTGACTGGAAAATATGAACAATTCGCCTGCAATTCAGAGACAGCGAGCTAGCGAGCCAGCCAGCCAGCCAGCCAGAGAGAGAGAGAGAGAGAGAGAGAGAGAGAGAAACCGACTCAATTTATTGATTTTAAGCTTAAAGCCTCTTCAACAACTGGGGGAGGCGTGGGGAAGGATGGTTTTGAAAACTGATTCAAGTAATCATTTCCATTACATGAGAGAAGGACTTTGAATAGTAAAAACAACCAACACTGTAAATTTTCAGTTAATCAAAACCCTTTTCAAGCTAAAACGCAGAAGACCTGCCAATTGCAGTGAACAGACTTTTTAAATAGTGAAGGATTTGTCACAACATGGAATCCACATTGCGGTAATTAAGCAACATGAAACATGTCGACAGCTGTTGCAGGAGTCACTGCCAAGAGAGTTGTCTTTTTCCCCCAAACATTTTTTTTATGAGGCATCCCAGACAAGGATTTTCTTTATTGCCAGCCCTGGAACACGGATTTCTTTGCATGCATGAAATATTCCGAGAATAATGCCTGAAGAATTTTCCATTTTTCTTTGAAAAAATGATTACTTGCTTGTCGATGTGATTCCCAAAATCTTGCGTCATTCTCTGACCATCTGTTGCTCTATGGACACTGACGGCAAGACAGACAGAGACAGAGAGAGAGAGAGAGAGAGGGAGAGAGACTCAGACAGAAAGAATGAGAGAGAGAGAGAGAGGGAGATAGACTCAGACAGAGAGAGAGAGAGAGAGAGAGAGAGAGAGAGAGAGAGGGTGACAGACTTGGACAGAAAGAATGAGAGATAGAGAGATAGAGGAGAGAAAGAGAGAGAAAGAGAGAGAGAGAGAGAGAGAGAGAGAGAGAGAGAGAGAGAGAGAGAGAGAAAGAGGGAGAGAGAGAGAAAGAGGGAGAGACTCAGACAGAAAGAATGCGAGAGAGAGAAAGAGAGAGAAGAGACTCGGACACCATTTTCCCTCCTCAAGGACTCGACATTTTATACGGATGCTGGCCACTCCACACACACTGGCAGCAAAAAGGTAACAGACAGCTGACCACTCTCCTGACCCAGACTGTCCCCAAACGTCCCCCCCCCCGCTTCACTCTGACAGTTGGTTAGGCGATTCCATGCAACCACCAGACACCAATGCCAGACTCAGTTGCCCGGTTGCTGAAGCAGTGGGCCAGGAACGTGTTGTAGGGGGTGGGGGCAGAAGGCTGGCCGATATCGGTTGATATTCTTTTGGCCCAGACCCTTGACTTGTGTCAACATGGCATGGCTGCGCAGCACCTGGGGACATCTGGTGCACGATTTAATAATGCATGCAGCTGTTGTGTGTTTCTTTGCAAGTATTCTTGCATGTTACGTGGCGTCTTTTGTGCATAATATATCACAATACCGTGAAAGCTTATTCAAGATGTGATTCATTCCTTCTTGTATGGCATTTTAATGAGAGAGAGAGAGAGAGAGAGAGAGAGAGAGAGAGAGAGAGAGCGTGAAAGAACCCGCAGCAAGCCTCTGCGCCAGCCAAACCGTTGCTGATCCAGGCAAGTCAGCACAGGTAAGTCAGCACACGTACCTGCTTGAGGAGTTCAAACTGCACCATCCTCTTCCTGGCCTCCTCCACACTGGCTTCCAGACTGTCCACACGTTCCTGAAACATGTTGATAACCCCCACCTCAACTCTTCGCTTTACACCACAGCTGCTTCCACACCGTTCACAAATTCCTGAAACACATTGGTAACCCTCATCAAACCCTCACCTCACTCCACAGCCAAACTTCACAAACTCCTGGAACATTTGATAACTCTCATGACACCTTCACCCTGCACCACGGCTGCTGCCAGACTTCACAAGTTCCTGAAACATGTTGATAACCCTCATCATTTCTTTCACTTTTCAACTGTCCCATCTTATATGCCATCTCAGTGGCGTTGCACCCACGCAGTCCATTCTGACCCCCTTTTTCCATGGCCTCCATCCGGCCCATCTTGCCACGGCACCAGCCAGTCCACAGGGAACGGTCAGTAATGAAGTCACCATCAGACAGTTCATCAGAGGGGAGGGATCCTGCAGTGCTGCCGAGTCACTTCAATGGTGTTCAGTGGTGCCTGTTCGGTTCCAACATGTGCAGGACACCACCTACGAAGCCCCTCGCAGCAATACTTGCTTAGTCGCTGGAGCATACTCCCCTGTCCAGAGCGCGCCACCACGTCCGTCCAACAGGCCGCATGAATTTGCCGATACCGATGACCCCAACAGAACCCAACCGAGGTCGCAGACGTGGAGAAGCAGTTGAAACCGAGGTCACCATGAGAACAGAGCATATGCAGGGGTACGGAATTTGAGACTTCTTCATCTAATGCCGATCAATGAGGACGAGGATGATGAAAACGATACTACGGATTTTCACTCTGGTCCGAGACTGCCTGACAGGCTGTACTCTACGCTTACTTTCATGATATATTCCGACGTCAACTAAGCCCGAGAGACACAGACACCTGTGGTGCTGGTAAAGACATTGGAACAACACTCTTTGAGACGCATCCATAAAGTGGATGAAACTCGACTGTGTCGTCCCAGCCAACTCAACTTTAGGCAGGAACTGATCGGAGTAGAAAAAAATCCCACAAAGACATAACTCTGATAGCAATCAAAACCACGACAACTCAGCTGGGAGTACTTGTCTGTTTTTGGATAGCAAAAAACACGGGCGTTGCTTTATACTTTGTTTTTGTGTGTTTATTTTGGGCCTGTTTTTCAATAACATTGCAGTCTGTTTTATTGTCTTGAATGACCAAACACGCAGCTTAGTGTGGGTGGGTGGGGGTGGGGTGGGGTGGGTGGGGTGGGGGGGGGGGGAGTCCCTTTCGGCCTCCCCCACCTCCACTTCTTGCCGTCAGAGTTTGACGCCGAGTGGGAAGACCGGCAACTGTTGTCACGGGTTCCTCACTTACTTGCAGTGCCACTGCCACATCAGTGACTGTCGTATTGAGGATAGTCGACAACCTGAGAAAGAAACTTGCCGAAACATGAGAACACATAAAACACAGCGTAGAGTAACTCTTACATACACAATACAACACACACACTGGTAAATTATCGACAAAAATGTCTTCTATAAATGGTCAAAAACAACAGACATGAAAATATTCTCATGCTGGAAGCGATCTCGGAGAGAGAAATCTTCTGTGCATTATTTCCATGTCTGTTATTCGAGACATTTGGGTGAACCCCCCCCCCCCCCCCCCCCCCCCCCCAAAAAAAAAAAAAAAAAAAACCAACAACAACACCCTCCCCCCAAAAAAAACAAACAAACAAACAAACAAAAAAAAAAAAAAACAAAAGAAAACAACTAGAAACATAACCGTCAAAAATTCACCTGTCCCTTTCGTATTGTGTTATCAACTGGCGTCAATCTAATTCTGTACTGTGTAGTTGAATTTTGGCCCTCTTTCAGTACTGCCGCTGTCGGTTTCAATGTTCTCGTTTTTTTTAATTTCTCTCCCCCCCCCCCCCCCCTTTCCTTTCCCTTTCTCTCCCTTTTTTTGAGAAAGAAACTCTTAAACAGATGGGTGAAAAGAAACTGTAGGATGATGGTGTGTGTGTGTGTGTGTGTGTGTGTGTGTGTGTGTGTGTGTGTGTGTGTGTGAGAGTGTGCGTGCACGCGCGCGCTGTGTGTGTGTGTGTGTGTGTGTGTGTGTGTGTGTGTGTGTGTATGTGTGTGTGTGTGTGTGTGTGTGTGTGTGTGTGTGTATGTGTGTGTGTGTGTGAGTGTGCGTGCACGCGCGCACTGTGTGTGTGTGTGTGTGTGTGTGTGTGTGTCCGGAAGGAGAGGGGACAGGCAGGTTCAGACCACAAATCTGTCCGAGAGATGACTAACGCTGTGAAGGACCAATGGAAATCGACAGATGTCATTCATGAGACAATACCAGGGGGTTTCATTTATGCACAGCAAGAACAGATAGAGAGGGCACAGAGCAGACAGACACATGGTGTACAGGCGGGACAGACGGTAGAAAGCCTACAGAGAGAGAGAGAGAGAGAGAGAGAGAGAGAGAGAGAGAGAGAGAGAGAGAGCGGACAAGATACAGCGACGGCATTGCAGCAGACATAGTCAAGAGAATGATTTACGAGGATGCAGGGAGGGCACAGAAGGAAAACAAACACAGGCAAGGTACAGAGGAAACGGACAGAGACAGTACAGACGGAGCAGGAGGCAGTGTCGGGCAATGAACAAATACAGGGCACAGAGGAAACGGTCACAGTGGCAACAGGCTACAGAGACAAAGACAGAGACAGACAGGGCATGTACGTACCCTGTATTGCGTGTTCTGTTCTTGCTTGGCGCGGGACAGCTCCGCCATGCGTCCTTCTGCTCCCTCACCAGCTGTAAACCACACACACACACACACCACACCCCTCTTTCTGTTTTATGTGTGTATATGGATCTTCATGATATAATAATAATAATAATAACCATTTTATGATTAATAATTTCATCATCATTATCATTACCTGTTACCCCCTTCAACTCTGTTCCCTGTTCAGTTCATTCTGTAGTTTTAGTTGTTTACCCAGGATCAAATTTGGCACTCGGATCGCAGAGGTATGTGACTGTTCGCCTTTTATCTAAATGGTTTTGATGTTATCTGTCTTGCCTGAAGAAGACCCAACTGGTCGAAACGCTTTGTGAAAAAAAAAGCGTTTTTTTTTTTTTTTCTTGCTTTGTTTGACGGCCCGGTAATTCTCATTTGCTCTGTTTTACTCTGTAATTCTCATTTTGCTCCGTTTTACTCTGTAATTCTCATTTTGCTCTGTTTTACTCTGTAATTCTCACTTTGCTCAGTTTTCTCTGTAATTGCTCTGTTATTCTCATTTTGTTCTGTTTTACTCTGTAATTGCTCTGTAATTCTCATTTTGTTCAGTTTTACTCTGTAATTGCTCTGTAATTCTCATTTCGCTCTGTTTTTACTCTCTAATTCTCATTTTGCTTAGTTTTACTCTCTAATTGCTTTGTAATTCTCATTTTGCTCCGTTTTACTCTGTAATTCTCATTTTGCTCTGTTTTACTCTCTGTAATTGCTCTGTAATTCTCATTTTGATCCGTTTTACTCTGTAACTGGTCTGCAATTCTCATTTTGCTCTCCTTTTTACTCTGTAATTCTCATTTTGCTCCGTTTTACTCTGTAATTCACATTTTGTTCTGTTTTACTCTGTAATTCTCCTTTTGCTCTGTTTTACTCTGTAAATTGCTCAGTACTGCTCATTTGGCTCTGTCTTACTCTCAGACTGCAGTTATGTCATTTTGAATCTGTTTTACTCTGTAATTGCTCTGTAATTCTCATCTGGCTCTGTTTCACTCTGTAATTCTCATTTTGCTTTATTTTACTCTGTAATTCTCATTTTGCTCTGTTTTACTCTGTAATTCTCATTTCGCTTTGTTTTACTCTGTAATTCTCATTTTGCTTTATTTTACTCTGTAATTCTCATTTCGCTCCTTTCACTCTGTAATTCTCATTTTGCTTTGTTTTACTCTGTAATTCTCATTTTGCTCTGTTTTACTCTGTAATTCTCATGTGGTCTGTTTTACTCTGTAATTTTCACTTTGCTCTGTTTTACTCTGTAATTTCTCTGTAATTCTCATTTTGCTCTATTTTACTCTGTAACTGCTCTGTAATTCTCATTTTGCTCTGTTTTACTCTGTAATTCTCACTTTGCTCTGTTTTTTACTCTCAACCCGCAGTTTTCCCCATTTTGAATCCAACTGCAGTGTTTCCTTAAAACAAAGAGTCGATGCCCGCTGTAGAATATTCCAAGTTTTTGTTGTTGTTGATATATCCGATGTTTTGCGTGCTATTGTTGGCTTCTTCATGGCTAGTCTGCGGTATACTGAAGAACATGGTAAAACTGGATATTCGTTTATACCCTCAAGTCTGCTGGAAATAACCCCCTAATATAATCATTGTCTTTTAAACCAAAACAATAAAAAAAAAAAAAGTCCACTTTAAGCTACAGCATCATCACTTTCCATGCAGGGGTGGGGGTGGGGGTGGGTAGATGGGCAGAGGGGGGGGGGGGGGGGGGGGGTTATTCGTTGTACACATACACAAACATGAACAATATCCCCAAACTCGCATTCCTCTTTCTTGGGAATGAAACTAAAATTCTCTTCATACAAAATTTTCCGCTAATCGAAAATGCACCACAGGAGCTGGAAATTCGCAACACTGTATTTCCTAATTGTTCCTACACACACTTGCGCGCTCGCACACACAGATTCTCTGACCTTGTTTAAAATGCCTTTAGAAATCAAACTGAAGAACCAACACTGAACACGCATACAAACACACAGGAACGCGCGCGCGTGTGTGTGTATGTGTGTGACCCACGCTTATCATTTTATTCTCTTTATATCTGATGTAACTTCTGGTTCCCTATCTAAAGATGAAACTATTTCTCTTCAAGCCGCAGTAATTCAGACATAAAAAAAACGAATCTGAAACCAGAGAGAGAGAGAGAGAGAAGTGAGAGAGAGAGAGAGAGAGAGAGAGAGAGAGAGAGAGAGACAGGCAGACAGACAGACAGAGACAGAGAGAGAGAATGAATTCGAATGTTCACCGTGTCAGGCCCTCTGCCCATTCACAATACAGCCTGGGAGGGGCAGGCAGCTAGATCAGAAACCGTACCCTTACAACAACGGGGAACTAATCACACAAGCAGTCAACTGTCATGGCGATACGGAAACCCCTATCACGGGAATGTCTCATGCAGCAGACACGCACACTCACCGCTTGGAAACACTGCCACAGTCGGGTGACGAAGATTTCCGTCCCTCGCCAGCCACGAACATGAGACGGCCTTTTTTTTTGTGTGTCTTAGATTGTCTTAGAATACTGACGTGGTTTGTTTCGTTTGGCTGTTGACTTAAAACCGGGCAAAATTTCATACTGAAAATTACTTAGCATCCCAAGTACATCTTTTCCTGTGTCACCCCGGCGAACATAGAACTTTCGATGTTAGTCTCTGGCTCCGTGGTTGTCACAGACTGTGTAGAGTGTTCACGTTGGCGCAGGTCTTCTTGTTCGTTCCTGTTCCATTGCTGTCACAGACTGTGTAGAATGTTCACCAGTACACGGTTCAAACAAAATCTCCTCTTTTCATTCTTAAAACCGTCAGTGGTAGTGTAGTGTAACGGATTTGTCCCTTCCTGCTGAGCCAGGTCATTGCGCTGCACTGTTACCCGCTGACGGTGGATCATCGTCACTCCGTCCGTGTGCTCTGGGTGGGGTGGGGGTGGGGGTGGGGGAGGGGGAGGTCGGCAGGCCGTGTTGCACGTGCACTCGCTGCTAGATAGCACAATACTGTCACTGGGGGTGGTTGTGTAATCTGGGAGTGTATCACGTGCAGTCACTTACGTTGGTGGGGCAGGCAGGAACAGGGCTGGGGGATATGAAAGAGAACCTTCCCTTCGCTTCAGAGCGAGTGTTGTTCTGTCTCGCGGGACTTCTTTTTGTCTCTTATATTGTACACTCCTTGCGATAAGCCCATATTTTCTCTCTCTCTCTCTCTCTCTCTCTCTCTCTCTCTCTCTCTCTCTCTCTATTATATATGTATATATATATAAAATACCACTAAAATGCCTAATAAAATTCTTAAAGTGCTCAAACCCCTTGGGGAGCAATATCTATTAAAAAATAGGATGGTAAAAGGAAGTTTTAAATCAACAGGTCTGTTTCGAGCGCTCGCTCTCCTCAGGATCCTGAGGAGAGTGAGCGCTCGAAACAGACCTGTTGATTTTAAACCTTCCCTTTTACCATCCTATTTTATATATATATATATATATATATATATAATATATATATATATATATATATATAGAGAGAGAGAGAGAGGAGAGGAGAGAGAGAGAGAGAGAGAGAGAGAGAGAGAGATTCCCTGCATCCCCCCCCCCCCCCCCATTCCCAGTCAGACAGGTCAGGGGAGACAAGTGGAGGGCAGGGCAGTGGTCCAGACAGAAGCAAGGGCAAAGCGTTCAACCGACAGAACGTTGGTTCCTGAAGCACCGATAAATTGGCCATGTTCATCACTGGTCATAAGATTTTCACACTTCTTGGGGTTGAACAAAATTGTGTAGAAACTGGAAAACCAAGAAGCAAAATCATTGAAATTGTGAAGCCCTCGGGCTACTCGAGGAAGGGCAGGCAAAAATAAACCCTTCCCTCCAGACCCCCTCCTCAGTCAGAAACGTCAGGGGAGACAAGTGGAGGGCGGGCAGTGGTCCCGACAGGAGAAAGGGCAAAGCTTTCAACTGACACAACGCTGGTTTTCTGCAGCACCGATAAATCAGTCATGTTCATCACTGGTCTTCAGGTTTTGACGTTTCTCCATTCTAAGGATCCTCCACTCGTCCCTTCCTTTGAATCCACCTCTCTTCTGTTGGCCAATCACTCACTCATTCCATGCGCGAATCGATCTCCTTGGTCATATTCCAGAAGATTGTGCCATGGGTTAAATCCATAGCTGTGGAGAAACTGAAATATCTTTACTCCTTTAATAAAGTAAAAAAAAAAAAAAAAAAAAGCAAAAAATTACTTAAAATGGGAAAAATTCAAAGACGTTATCTCACTTCCCAAATCAAGCACTGCACTCACGTTCGTCTATACTTGATAACACCCTTCTCACCCACTCCACCCCCCCCCCCCCTCCTCCTCCCTCCAATCTGTTAGGTTGAGCGCAACTTCGGGAACACAAAGAAAAGTTGTCTCAATTAACGTCCATCTTCAAACTTCTCTGAAGAAATTAATGTCTGCATGTCGGGTCAAAAGCAAATATTCTAAGACTTGCATGCACCATAGATTATCTCTAAAATTGTATTTTTTTCTCAAGGGGTAGGAGTGTGGCGGTGTAGGTGAGACTGACTCTACCCCTTATATGCATTACTCACAGACAGCGTAAAGTTGGCCGCTTGCCGCTGCTAGTCAACTTGGTTTAAAAAAAAAAACTACTGGGTTCATCACACTTGTTTCTTTCTCCACACTCGATGAAAAAAAAAAAAGGAGTTAATGTCGAACCACTACTGGTTTCCATGACGTAGACGGTTGAAGTGTGTGACGAGTACACATCTCGTGCTTCCTCCAATCCTCCACACGACGAACTTCGTTACGTTCAATGGAAACAACGCTTTAGGCACAAAAAAAAAAAAAAAAAAAAAAAAAAAAAAAAAAAAAAAAAATCTACCATACATATAATCTTGTGGCAGACAATGGCATCCTTTACGGCCTATTCACCACTGTCTCGAAGGTTCCCTCTTTAAGGACGACGGCCTATTCACCATTATCTTCAAGGTACCCTCTTTAAGGACAGAAGCATATCGCCAACAGTTTTTTTTACTAAGACAGGATCGTATGACCGACGTTCCCTCTCCTTTACGGGGGACAGCATCGTACGATCAACGTTCCTTCTCTTGTCAGGTCCCTTCTCAGGGAAACAAGAGCCAGAAAACGACAGAAGACAAGCGAGAGAGAGAGAGAGAGAGAGAGAGAGAGAGAGAGAGAGAGAGAGAGAGAGAGAGAGAGAGAGAGAGACAGAGACAGAGAGACAGAACTTGAATCAAAACTTTTCATTTGCACTGACGTAGGTCCTAACAAACAATAAAAACAAAAATGAACGCCACCTATATAATTCGTTTTATTTCATATTTTTCTCAACATATCTGACACTTTATTACATCACAGCTCCGGTGTATCGTGATAAATGGGTCATGTTTTTCACGTTGTAAGAGTGGAAAAGATTTGCAACAGACATGTATTGCAGAGGCCAAAACAACAAACAATCACATTTTTTCGGCATGAAAAAAGTGTCAGACAGAAAATGTTTTAAGCAGAAAACGTGTCTAGATAACGTGTCTATTTTTGAAGTGGATTTAGAATTGTTCCGTTCTGCCCCCGTGTGTGTGTGTGTGTGTGTGTGTGTGTGTGTGTGTGTGTGTGTGTGTGTGTGTGTGTGCGCGTGTGTGTGTGTTTTGTGTTTTTTGTCGTCAACATTGTTTTTGTTGTTTACTGTTTTTCCTGATATGATAAATGTACAATGGTGGCAGATAATGGAGGGAGAAAGACAGACAGATAGATAAAGTGAGGAGAGAGAGTGTGAGAGTGAGAGAGAGAGAGAGAGAGAGAGAGAGAGAGAGAGAGAGAGAGAGGAGAGAGAGAGAGAGAGAGAGAGAGAGAGAGAGGACGTTTATACGTTAATTAAATAAACCTAAAAGAAAGAGAAAGAGACGGAAAGGAAGGTACATCAGGAAAAGAAACACATGTGGTCAATTCGTTCTTGTTCCACAAGAATGAGAGAGAGAGAGAGAGAGGGGAGAGAGAGAGAGAGAGAGAGAGAGAGAGAGAGAGAGGGGGGACAGACAGACAGATGGACAACAGACAGACAGACTGACAACAGACAGACAGACAGACAGAGAAGGAGAAAGAAAACACAGATGTGGAGAAAAAAGACACAACCATTTCTGACAACTTTCCGGACGCACTACCAACATGCGACCGCAACTCTCCATGCCAGTCAAAGTGAACGTAGCCTACAGGGATTGCTGCTGGCACGCGCGCAGGATAGGCGAACCCAACTCTCCTCCAACAGACTCCCAATCACTGGGAACGCACTGAAGACTTCTTTTGCCAATCCTTGTATCTTGCGAAGCTTAGTAACGCGTGCCGCGACTCTACGTTCGCTGTGTCTCTGCAAGTGGGTTGTGACAAACACACGATAAGGCAGCCGTGCTTCGTTTTTCGGACACAGAGACGTATATTCCTGTTCCTATAATTATTCCAATCTCCTCTCCTCCTCCCAAAAAAACAACAACAATATCTGGAATACTGGATCTTGAACACCCATCTTCTGCACGCGTAATCCGCGTAATCATAAACAACGCACGCACGTCCAACGCCAACTCGATCAACGATCGAACGATTGAACCATGAAAAGAGAGGGAATCAACGGGCTATCAGGCCTGCGCATACGCCTGCAGCATCCGATCCAGTGTGCCCTTCAGCCGTTCATTAAAACGACATGAACCCCACGGTGGAAACAAGGGAGCTGGGGCGCGTAACGCCAGTCGGTTGACTGGGCTCCACAGACACACACGTCTTCCAACTGAGGTTACGTCGACCTCAGCGGTCCGGGGGACATGCTGGTGCTTTCTCTTTTTTTTTTTTTTGTGTGTGTGGGGGCCCCCTACCTCCAATTTTCTACCGCACTTTTTCTTTTCTTTATTTTGCCTTCTTATTATTTTTTTGAGTGATGCCTTCTTCCTCTTATTTCTATTCCCACTCTCTAATACTCTGCCCCCCCCCCCCCCCCTCCCCTCGTAAGGATTCTCTCTCTCTCTCTCTCTCTCTCTCTCTCTCTCTCTCTCTCTCTCTCTCTCTCGCCATGCATAGTCCTCAGTGTGTGTCATTATTGATGGACGTTCGCATGCTTATTTGAATGTTTTCGCCTGTGATGCGAACTGTCTATGGGTTTATTTGTACTTGATATGTGGTGTTGACACTCTCAGTCTGTGATGTTTCATGCTTTTAACATCGTAAATAAAAGCAATTAGCAAAGACTACAGTTCTAATGTCATGAAACACACAGTGTGTGCATGTGAGTAGAATCGGCAACTAATTTTGGCGAGGCATTACAGGAAGTTATTTAGAAAGAAAGACTACATCAACAGCAGGGAAAAAAAAAAAAGTGTCAGCTTCTACGGACAGTTATTGTTCAATAATTCAATGAAAGTGCACAGAAAAAAAAAAAAACGTTTTTTTTTTTCAACATTGGATAGAGAAATGAGCTGAACAAATTAGTAATATAATTCATCAGAATGAAAACAGACTGTTGACTGTAAATGAAATACAAAATACAAGTCGCCCAAACAAACGCGAAGGTAGATCGTGAATATCATGTTTTAGTTAATGTCATACCTACAGAATGGATTAACTGAGCAAAAAGAAGAGAAAAGGAGACAGTCACACCGTTCTGCAAAATAACGCAATTCAACAAGAACTGTAAACAAATCTTAAATAATTGTTAGCGAACCGCCCAGAGAAACGTGGACAAACGAGTCACAAGACAAAACACAATGCGTTTCGACCTCTTATGTTCTTCTTGAGGTGAGACACAGACAAATAAAATAACGAAAATTCACTTAGCTTTGATCGCTTCAGATCGCTTCAGAGTCAGCGCAAGGAAGAAGGCATTAAGCGATCTGAAGCGATCAAAGCTAAGTGAATTTTCGATATTTTATTTGCCTGTGTCTCACCTGAAGAAGACCTATGGGGTCGAAACGCGTTTTTTTTTGCCTTGTGACTCGTTTGTCCACGTTTCTCTGGGCGGTTCGCTAACATTTATTTAAGATTTGTTTAGATTTCCGCCTGCAGTCGTCTCACTTTGCAACAAGAACTTTAAAGTTATTAGAAACCCGTTGCCTGAATAAAAATCTGTCATTCCTTTGCCTCTCGTTTCTGGCATAGAAAATCTGGAATAAAAACTGAGCAGATCAGTATGGGCTAGGGCTACAGCAGCTACAAAAGAGACTATATTAAGAGTTCTTCATTGGAAATTTTCACATAAAAAATCTATCCCAAAATTTCCTTTTAAACAAAATGAACTCAAAGAAAATAACAAATACTATTATTGCCTTGACACTGTGGATAACATTGATTACATGGATAACACTAGGCTTGCTTCGAAAACAATGGTCGCTTTTATTCTGGTAATTTGATAAAAATTCGACTCGCCTTAGCAAGAAGATCGCGACCCCATGCCACGAACTTCATGACCGGAAGTAAACTTCCCCTATGCCTGTTGAAAGAGCCTTGACCGCAAGTTCATATAAAAGACTCAGTGAAGCATGTCCGCTGCAGATGGCTATCCCCGTTACTGCGATCCACGGTCGATTTCGCCCCAAACTGAGCATGGCAGGGCAATAAACGGCAGGTTTATATAACGCAGCACAGCTCCTGTTGTTTATAGACCAGCGGACCGCCCGGACTGTACCGGGCTGAGGTCCAACAATTAAGGGTAAACAAGGACGGTAACTCCCCATCGTGTAACTATTAAAGGCATGTAACTCCGATTTCAATGCCGGTTGCGGGTGCCCGTTCACCTGGGATTATGTAGACAAGAGGCACAAAAAAACAACAACAACAACAACAACAAGCGAAAAAACAGAAACCGACCCTTCTCTTGTTTTTGTTGCGAGTGGCTCTTTCCCTACATATGTGCTAGACGAGCAGGTACTGCAAATGTTGTTGGCTTGGAGAAACACTGTGCCGTCCTTCCTTACGATGCATTCTGTAGTTCCCCAGCGGTGCGACAACCAGGCCTTTAGAAAATCTTTTCATAACAGTAACGTGCCCTTGACCAATCCGTTCACGTTTTGCTCTTTGTTTTTTCCTGTCTTTTGGTTGAGGTTTTGCCTGATGAATATGTAGAACGATGCCGCTGGTGGAGGATTATGAATGACGATGGGCAAACGGCTCCTGCAGCATCATCACCACGTCTTGCATTTCCGCTCAACGTCTTCATGGCAATCGTGCATTCATACGGATGAGGTTTATCCAGCCACACAGAAAAGAAAAGAACCCTTGTGAACACATGTACGAGGTATATTCTCACCACATGGGAGATCAGCAAGGGAAATGGAAGGGGGAATTGCGGGGCAAGTCGGCTACCCTTATTCAGTGGGCTGATTCTGATTGATTCTGATTCTGGTTCTGACTCGCCATTGCTGCAGACTAGATCTAAACGGGAGATCAATGTATTCCCCTCTGGTTTCGGTCTGGGAATCTTAACGGCTTAACCGGCCATTCGGGCCTTTTTTTTTTTCTTTTTCTTTTTCTTTTTTTTTTTTTTTCTTTTTTTTTTTTTACTTCCATCTCATCATCTTCGATCTGTTCCTGGTAGCCACCACCAGCCCCCCACCCCTCTCTCCTCTTCTTCACTCTCCCTGAGTTACGAAAATCACACACACTGACTGTAAACAAAAGAACGTATATCAATGCAACGCAGTTTGTTCTCTAGCAATCACGCGCTCGCTCGGACACAAACGAACACACCGCACGCACGCTCTCACACACACATGTCGAAAATGCATTCCGAGTGGTTTCACTGTAAATCGACAAACGAGCATTCACACACACAATAAAGAATGTACATTCTGAGTGATGTTTATGTAAATCAAAGCATGCACGCTCATACACACCATCAAGAACGTGCATGCACTCTGAGACAATTTCGATGTAAATCCAAGATGTCAGAATAAATCTTATAGGTTCTAGCGGCGCAATGTGGTCACACGTACACTCGGTGTGTTAAAAAAAAAAAAAAAAAAAAAAATCTTCCTCATAATTCTCTCACGCCGATTCTTTTCAGCTTCTTTGTTTCCTTTTTTTTCGTGCTGTTTAAGCCTTAAAAAAAAAACAACAACAAAAAAAACAAAAAACCTCGTCATATTTTCACTGGTTGTGTATTTATGCTGTGCCCGTTGTTTGCCGGTGGGGAGAGAAGAGTCGCTCACTGCACTGGGAGGGATGGCGAAAACAATACTTTCACGGCCACGTGGCGTGAAGAACGTGTCTTTGAAAATGATGCAGAAAGGATGAAAGGAAAACCATTTTCTAAAATGTTCAGTTCTTGTGGGGGCAAAAAACTGCAGACGTCTGGACTTGTGTCGTACCATTTTACCCTATACCCTACTTGTCATATATTTTTTTTTCTTTTGTTAGTGACTTCCTATAAAGCGTCGAGAGCTTCATCAAATACAACAGTAAATGCTGCACTGCAAAAGCACTACTCATCGTCATCAGGTGCTCTCTCTTTCTCTCTCATACACACACACACACACACACACACACACACACACACACACACACACACGCACACACACACACACACACACACACACACACAGAGAGAGAGAGAGAGAGAGAGAGAGAGAGAGAGAGAGAGAGAGAGAGCCTAAAGATCCACACGTGATGCGTTCTTTTGAGCTTTTAACCCATTCGCACGCAATCGGTTCGCCAATTTCGTATCAATGTGGACAAAAGCACATTGCCGGGCTATCCAGGAAGAGCGCTTTGCTGAAGTTTGGAAAAGAGCACGCTACTTGTCTTCAGCGATGATGCTCCTCATTGCTAGACTTTGTCAAAACAGAGAGAACTCGCGTTCTATCCATAACAAGTGACAACTATTTTCTTTACTGAACGATTCAGGCCGATGACATGATGAAAAGGGATTATGAAACAACCAGTTACACAGTGACTTTCAAAACGAGGTGACTGCGAGCGGACACTGAAACAAACTTAAAAAGGACAATCAGTATCCCTTTGAACGAAAGCTCAAACAAACGACAAGACCAACGGCATTCAAGACAACGAAAACGAAGAACGAATACTCACTGATCTCATCAAATTGGGCGCTAAATGCTTCCTGATGTCCATCTGGCGCCCAGTTTGAGGAGGTAGGTGATTGTTCGTTCTTCGTCTTTATTGTCTTGAATGTTGTTTGTCTTGCCCGAAGAAGACCAAAGAGGTCAAAACGCGTCGCGTTTGGTCTTGTGATTTGTCTCTTTCGTTCGGCGGAATAGCAATTTTTTCCTTTAAGTCAGTTAAACAGTGGTATGAATAATGCAGGTGGACAGACACCACAAAGACAAGGATCAACTGACGAGTCCCAATCAGCGGACGATCGGCTCCCAGGTGGACAGACATCACAAAGACAACGATCAACTGACAAGTCCCAATCAGCGGATGAACGGCTCCCAGGTGGACATACATCACAAAGACAACGATCAACTGACGAGTCCCAATCAGCGGATGAACGGCTCCCAGGTGGACAGACATCACAAAGACGAGGATCAACTGACGAGTCCCACTCAGCGGACGATCGGCGCCCCTGGACAGAGTCAAAAGGTTCTGTTAAAAACAAACAAACAAACGAACGAATATTGTCTTTTGGAGCCCAAACAGCTCAGTTGGTAGAGCGCTGAGACTGATGATCCTGAGGGTGCGGGTTCGAATCTTCGCAGTACGAAAAAATTCATGAGATGAATGCCATTTCTGTTACAGAACGCTCTGGCTAGGCTGCACACACAAGCACAGACACAGGCAAAGACATACACATGCGCGAGGACGCGCGCGCGGACACACACACACACACACACAGAGAGAGAGAGAGAGAGAGAGAGAGAGAGAGAGAGAGAGAGAGAGAGAGAGACTAAAGATCCACATGATGCGTTCTTTTGAGCCCTTTTATCATAAACATTGCTACAATTATCGCTCAATCTAAAATTGCCAAGCTGCTTTGATGCGTGTTATTTTTACCACTAATTCAAAAAGTTTTTTTTAAATTAAAAAAAAAATTTTTTTTTAAATCTTTGAGGTTAAGCTTTGTTAATTGGAGATGACGTTTTAAATTATTTTTCGTCTAATATCATCAATGGTGAACAGACGTTAAAATAAACCACTGAACTGAACTGAACACACACACACACACACACACACACACACACACACACACACACACACATACATACATACTCAGAAACACACACACAG
>JADBJO010009025.1:0-27500 GCA_016801955.1 Conus betulinus | reverse complement strand
CGGCGCGCACGCTCTCTCTGTCTCTCTCACACATACACACACAGAGGCGAGCAGGCTATCTCTTTCTGTCTGTCTGTCTGTCTGTCTGTCTGTCTCTCTCTCTCTCTCTCACACACACACACACACACACACACACAAAATACACAAACACACAAGCGCGCGCATTCACTCACACACACACACACACACACACACACACACACACACACACACACACACACACACACACACACACACACACACAAACACAGACACAGAGAGTTTCTCTCTCTCTCGATCTCTCTCTCTCTCTCTCACACACAGACACACACAGAGAGAGAGTCTCTCTCTCTCTCTCTCTCTCTCTCTCACACACACACACACACACACACGTATCCCTTAATAGAAGAGACCATACGCAGTTGACGTCGGAATAAGACATACTCCTCCAATACAGTTGCAAAAGATGTATGGGCGCGCACTACCTTGAAAAATTGTCATTATTATTATTTTTATTTTGTGCTGACGGCGTATGGGAACTATATTTTTGTGCAGTTTTGAGTGTCTTTTGAGTGTGTGTGTGTGTGTGTGTGTGTGTGTGTGTGTGTGTGTGTGTGTGTGTGTAAACGTCTGTTGGTTGGTTTGTCCGTCTGTCCGCAGCATGGCGCAATAACTACTGCATCGATTTTTGACGAAACTCCAACGGTAAGTGTTGATCTGGGATAAAACCCGTTTAATTCTGACGTCGATCCGGATTAAAGAGCGGATCCTGGGGATTCTTGTTTTTACTTCAGCTCACGGAGATTGGGCTCCCCCCTCCCCTCCCCCCATTTTCCTTTTCTTCCTTTACTATTTTTTTTTTTTTCCCGTAGTCAAAACGTGTTTCACTCGCTCCAGACAAAACTTCTGGGCCGATCTTTCTGAAAATTTGTGGGTATTTTGATTATGGGTCACGGTTGATGCCCGATGTTTTATTTTACCACAATAGCCGTTTACTAACGGCTATAACGGCCCAAAACGGGTTTCTTTCTTCTTTATGGAATATCTCAGTGACCAAATTCATCATGACGCATGTTTGATTGTGACGTTTTCTAATTTGACAAATATGTATAAAAGTACAATATTTGACGAATTTTGAAATAGCCTAGGATCTAAGGAGCACGGGTAACAACTGACTGGTAGTGCACGCGTGGTATAAACTTCACGTTGCATGCTCTGCACATGTTTCACGCGTATGGGCAAGATAAACTGGGAGTACTGGGCTACGCTTTTCCTCTTGGGCTTTTTTTTTCATTTCCTTTTCTTCCCTTACTGGGCTTTTTTTTTCATTTCCTTTTCTTCCTTTACTGGGCTTTTTCATTCCTTTTCTTCCTTTACTGGGCTTTTTCATTTCCTTTTCTTCCTTTACTGGGCTTTTTCAGTTCCTTTTCTTCCTTACTGGGCTTTTTTTTTCAGTTCCTTTTCTTCCTTTACTGGGCTTTTTTTTTTCAGTTCCTTTTCTTTCCCTTACTGGGCTTTTTTTTTTCCTTTTCTTCCTTACTGGGCTTTTTTTCAGTTCCTTTTCTTCCCTTTACTGGGGCTTTTTTTTTTTTTTTCATTTCCTTTTCTTCCCCTTACTGGGCTTTTTTTTCAGTTCCTTTTCTTCCTTTACTGGGCTTTTTTTTCATGGGCTTTTTTCTTTTTTCTTCCTTTACTGGGCTTTTTTTCATTTCCTTTTCTTCCTTACTGGGCTTTTTTTCAGTTCCCTTTTCTTCCGTCACTGGGCTTTTTTCATTCCTTTTCTTCCTTCACTGGGCTTAAAAAATTCCTTTTTCTTTTATTAGGGCTTTTTAAATTTCCTTTTTTTTTTTTGTTTTCTTCTTGTTCTGTTCATCTTTCCCTCTGTTTCATCCTCCCCCTCTTTTTTTTTTTCTCGTGAGTTACGGCCGCCCTTGAAATATTGCTTAGACCTAAATGAGAGAGAGAGAGAGAGAGAGAGAGAGAGAGAGAGAGGAGAGAGAGAGAGAGAGAGAGAGAGAGAGAGAGAGAAACAGTTTTATCAAGTGTACTGATATCAATCAAACAATTTTGTTAAAAAAACAAAACGGTACAGAAGCGGATTAAATTCTGGATCTAGTAAGCAAAACGACACACACAAGAGCAGACATGGACAGTGTGTGTGTGTGTGTGTGTGGTGTGTGTGTGTGTGTGTGTGTGTGGTGTGTGTGTGCGCGCTTTAGGTCTCCCGTGTACAAACCACAAGAGCAGGAGAGGAAAGGTCAGCGATCGACGAAGAAGCGTCTGCATGATGAAAATGAAGTGGAAGATGGTGAAGGAACTGGGCGATAAAAATGGAAAAAACAAAAACAAAACAACAACAACAACAAACAACAACCGGAAAACGATGACAACTACCTCGACCAAAACGAAGACGGCAGGGCTTTGAGAGGGGTGGGGGGTGGGAGGTGGGGGTGGGGGGCGTGGGACAAGAAGATGATGAAGAAAAAGGAGAAAAAAAAAAGGTAGAGGCAGAAGAATAAGAAGAAAGGGAAGAAGAGGGAAGAAGAGGGGACACAATGAGGAGGAGGAAAGAGGAGGAGGAAGAGGAGGAGGAGGAGGAGGAAGAAGGACGACGACGACGACAAAGAAGACGAAGACGAGGAGGAGGAGGAGGAGGAGGAAGAGGAGGAGGATAGGAAGAAGAAGAAGAAGAAGAAGAAGAAGAAGAAGAAGAAGACGACAAAGAAGACGAAGAGGAAGAAGAAGAAGAGAAGAAGAGAGAGAGAGAGAGAGAGAGAGAGAGAGAGAGAGAGGAGAGAGAGAGAGAGAGAGAGAGAGACACACAGGACACCACAGACAGGACAGACGCACAACAGATAGAGAGAGAATCGGAGACAGAGAGAAAAAATGCGACAGAGACGGAGACAGAGAGGCGTCCAGTTACCGAGGAAATAAACACATCCACAACACAAAACTCTAATATCGACAGAGGTGTTGGCAGCCCCACGTCCCCACGCCTGGAACCTAGCGTTATATCACCCTTGCCCCCCCCCTCCCCACCCCCCCGTCCCACCCCCTCCCCTCCCACCCCCCTCTCCCCCCCACCCTACCTACTCCCTGTCCCCCCCCCCCGATCGCTCGCCTCAGGCGTTCAAACCTGAGATCATGCACACCCTCTGCCAGAACTCTGGAATTATTGGGCGGGGACGTAAAGTGCACTCCGGACAGCCGCCGGCCGCCGAAAGGGACGGGCGAGGCAGGTAGTCTGATCGGGTCGCTACACGCAGAAGAACCACCACCACCACCACCACCCGTCAATACCAAAGCGGCGGCCAAAGCTCCTCTTTGAAAATGCAGACAAAGGGGTGGGTGGGGATGGGAGGGGGCTACAGTCGTGGCGTTCGCCGTCGGCAAGGCGATAAACACCACGACTTGAATGAGGACAGAATGTACGAAGGGCTACATTATTGTAGCTCCTGGGAGCAGCATCTTTTGGTTTTTGTTTTGCTTTTCTTATAGGCCATTCCAACACATACATCTGTCAGCACATAAAACAGACTGCCCGCCCTGACAAAACAACAACACAACAACACACACACACAAACAAAAAATGACGAAGACAACAGCTGACGAAATTTACACTGAATCATACACAACACGACAGCTGAGCTATCGACTTAAAACTAGGCTGCATGTTGAAGGCGCTTGCCATTACGCTTATCACCCTCATACTGCACAACTGTCTGGAAAAAAAAAAAAAAAAAAAAGCAAACAAAGCGGTAACGATGCCTCTCAAAGTACATACTATGCGGCTGCCCACACACCATGTTTGTGCACATACACACTTGCACTCACAAACCACAGTATGCTTACTTCGCACGCAACGCACAATCCCTCCATTCACCCACAGGAGCACTATCAACACAAAATTAAGTTTTCTATAAAACGCTCCCTTTACTCAACAATAAAGAAAAGAGTCTTAAATTCTTCTTTTCACTTCACTACGTTTTTCCCCAAATTATTATTTTTCTCTTCACAAGATATTTCCCCACATACAAACAATAATAAAAATATCAAAGTTTTATCAGAATCAAAAACACTCACACACATGTTACAATATCAGTTCGTTTATATTAAAATAGCTGCAGTAAAGACAGGTCATCTTCTTGACTTGTCGAGGAGCTTGCATGCACTGGCTGTACCACCTCTGGACCACCACAGCCTGGATCCTAACTAGGCTGGTACACTCTAGTCTGGAACACCCACTGGACGCTGAGGGATTCTGTAACGAAAACCTAGTCCAGGGGTAAACCTGTAAAATGAATTTTTTTTTTTTCTTTTCTCTCTTTTATTATTCATAGCTCCTTTTTTTTAACTCCCTTCACATTCACTCCAAAATCAAAATAGAATACTCACTTGAGTCTTGTTCCGCCAACCTATTCCTATCTACAGTTGGGGTACAGAAAGAAATCTTCATACAACAATATTTTATTTATCTATTTTTCAATTCTTCTGTTCTTTTCGCGTTCAACGTTCATCTTTCTCTCTTTTTCCAAATAGCGCAATTATCCTCAAACCTTATAATCATCAGAACTGGTACTCACCTTCTAGGGAATAAGCGACAAGCCTACCCTAGTAGACTTCCAGTCTACATCTACACTCTATACTTGTGGAAACTTGCCACGCGCAGGCATATTACACCCACCAAGGGTTAAGCACACCCAAACCAGGGTTGCATCGGACAAACCAGTCCAACCATGTAGCACACCCAACCCAGGGTTGCATAGGACAATCCTAGTCCTGACTATATTAAAACCCACGAGGGTTTACAATTAGACATCCTCCTATGTCCGTGTCCAGAGCTCCTCTGAAGTAACAGTAATCTTCCACCCTTCCTCACATTGGGTGAACACACTTCACAATCCACTCAGCGTCCCACTCTTCCACATCACTGGTGGTTGCACTCCATGAATACAAAAAAGCATCAAAACCGTAGGTTCCATTCCACAATCGCAAAAAATTACAAAATAATAACATCTTTTCTTTGACATGAAACTTGCCTGTTAAAAATGCGGGAAAACAGGCCAGCAAAGTTAAAATCACAAATAAAAACAGGGTTGAAAGACGAGGTGCCGCGTCAACGGTCGGCTTTAAACAAAGCAGGCAACAAACCATCCCCTCAACACACACCACTACAACAACACAACAACAACAACAACAACAACAACCGACCAATCAGCCAAGCATTAATTTCACGTTACGCTCGATCATATATACGATGAACTTTATGAACGCATGGAAAAGTTTTCGTCTGAAAGAATATCTCTGAAGAGGTTTAAAAGTCTTGTAGCCCTCTAAGTCTGCTGTAGGTTGCCCCCTGCATATGTGCAAAACCAAATTGTTGCAAACCTTGTCCAGAGCAGCTCGATCTGGGAAAGAGTTCAGGGGTCTGGGTGTTGGAAAAGCGCATGGAGAGACACTGTACCCACACGATCTACTACATCTTCCTCTTTAAAAAAAAAAAAAAAAAAAAAAACGATCTACGACCATCTTCCTCTTTAAAAAAAAAAAAAAAAAAAAAAAAGACCCGAGGTCGAGCGAGTGCAAAGACTGCGAGACCCGTGTCTTGCCACAGTGTCTCTTCCCTTCGCTTTCCAACACCAGACACCCTGAACTCTTTCCCAGATCGGAGCAGCTCTGGACAAGGTTGTCGTCTGTTTGGTTGCTCCAATCTTCTTCCAAGACATTTTCTAACCACAAGAGAGAGAGAGAGAAAAAAAGGAAATTACTAGCACATAATTTACAGAAGGGGGTGACGCAGCTCATACTACAGAGCGCCGTGAACGGCTCAAGAAGAAGAAGAAGAAGAAAGAAGACGATTTCGACGACAAAGGAGAAGAAACGCGTTTGGTTATGTATTCTCTGCTATTACTGAAGTGGAACCTGTTTGAGCGTAAAGCGGGATTGTATATGGTTGTCGTTTCAATGATATCATTTTCTTTTCCTTAGAGGGTCCACGCTCGAAGGCAATGGCTGCCATACGCGTCGAATCACTCAAGGTACGTATGTTGAGACCTGACCGCAAAGTCGAGTGGAGAGGACTGAGAGATTTTGAACCGTAATCTATCTGGGTTATTCTCCTGAACAGTCATCTTGGTGAGGTTGCTTCCCTTACCAACTTCGACCATGGCGCGTGTTTTCAATGATGCTGATCCAATAATGATACAAGTTCAAAACACAAGCAGATTCGCGAGTCAAGCTAAACGCCCGTCCATTTCGCAATATGAAATGAGTCACAGAATGCCTGAAATTTGGTATTTATTAGGATTCGCCCTCTCTGGGGAATACTATTGTTACTGTAAAAAATATTTTTTCTTTTTTCTTCTTTCTTTTTCTCTTACCCTTTTTTCATCCAATCGTGCTGAAATTTTCAGGAAACTTGCAGGGCATCGTGGGCATGTGCAAATGGTAATTTTTTAATGAATTGACCGTTTTTTGGCCGAGATATGGCCAAAAAAACGGCCAAAACAGCCAAATTTGAAACTTGAATAAACTCAGAAACGGTTGGACAGATCGTAATGATACATGTATTCAGAACACTTACATAACATTATATTTGCAACATGTACGTTATAATAACGAACCGGAAGTGCAAAACCGTAAGTGCCTGACAGTGTCACTGGTCAATTTTCAGTTGTTTCACAGAATAGCAAAAACTGGAAATGACGTCACAAAATTAATCTACGGAAAATGTTCCTGTAGCTATGGCCCAGTGCAGAAGGGAGTTTGGTATTGATATCTTAAAGGGTTTGGGCAGTTATTTAAATTTATGCAAATTCAGGTACGCTCTAAAAGCGAAATTTGAATATTTAATAGCTCAAAGACTAACAAAGTAACAGAAACCAAATTTTTGGTTGCTTATGCAGTTTGATATGCTAATTAAAACAATCTATGCTGCAAAAACACTTCGACAGTTAAAAAACGTTATTTTCATTTTTGAAGCTATCTCAACCAAAATTGGTGGATGTATGTAATTTGATATGCTGATCAAGAGTATCTATGTACAAAACACACTTCGACCGTAAAAAAAAAAAAAAAAAAAAAAAATTAAAAAACCGTTATTTGTCAAATATGCATCAATCTTAACAAAAATGTGCTGATTAGATGCTACTTTGAACGCTGAACATGAATATTTAAGTTTACGAGAACAATTTTGATATCCGACATCTAAAAACCGTTAAAAAACCGTTATTTTGCAAATAAGAATCAATTGTGACCAAAACTGGTGGCTAGATGTAACTTTGAGCGCTGAACATGAAAACATTAGTTTCATACAGTAAATTTCAACATTTGAAAGTTAAAAACCGTTATTTGGTAAATATGCATCAACATTTACCAGTAATGGTGGATAGATGTAATTTCAACGGTGAACATAGATAGGCAAGTTTCATAAAAGTGATTTGAAGGAGGAATTACTCATGTTTGCTCTAAGGCAAACACAAAGCCTCTCTGGGGGAATACTATTGTTACTGTAAATTTTTTCTTTTTGTTTTTCTTTCTCTTACCCTTTTCATCCAATCGTGTTGAAATTTTCGGGAAAGTTGCAGGGCATTGTGGGCATGTGCAAATGGCATTTTAAAAATGAATTGGCCGTTTTTTTTTGGCCGAGATATGGCCCAAAACCGGCCAAATTTTGAAACTTGAATAACTCCGAAACGGTTGCACAGACCGGAATGATATTCAGAACACTTACGTAACATTATATTTGCCACATATACGCTATAATAACGAACCGGAAGTGCAAACCATAAGTGCGCGCGAGCGCGCGCATGTGTGTATGTGTGTGTTAAGGGGGAATCCTCCCATGTTTGCTCTATGGCAAACATAAGCCCTCTAGTTTATTTTCTTATTAGCTGAACGTGTGCAACAGTCATGACTATCCCAGCTAAGGCTTACTACACACACACACACACACACACACACACACACACACACACACATACAGGACTGGAAGCGGTACAAAGTAGTCTAAAGCAAGAGTCCAGTTCCTGCGTATGAGTGCACGTGTATCGGGATCAGAACTGGATCCTCGTGTGTGACTTGCGTTTGAATGCCGCCTTACATTTCCCCCCTTCCGCCTCGGCTCCAGCTTTTCCCCACAGCGCCATTACGGGCGAGATAGGAGAATTAAACCAGGAAACCCCGACAACGATATTCCGATCACAGACCGGAAACCCATCAATCCTCCTCACACCGGCAGTCGACGAGGTGGCCTTAAATTGCGCATGTCCAGACACATCGTTCAACGTCTTTCGCCCTCTGTTGGTGGCTGTGCCGGAAGAGAACCGTTGGTCCCCCCCCCCCCCCTCCCCTAGGTTCAGCTGACCGTTTGATGGAAGTACCAGCCGCCAGGGAGTTTACCAATTTCGGCGACTCGTGTCGCCCGAATTAATTCTATAAAAAATACAAAAATAGACATTGAAATGAAACAGAAATAGAGACGAAAGACAGCGTTTAACTCAGCTAGTATACGAGTCCTTTTTGTCTGTTTCATCTTCGATTTCAAACGAGATACGAATGTTGCTTTGATGGATACTGGTTAGAAAAGGAAGTTGTTTTTTTTCAATATGTACAGCCACTACTTTTCTCCCATGGTACTGGTACACAGTAGCTTCATCTGATTGGTCCTTTGTTTGAAGCGCCATTCATACTCTCGTCCTACCCTGCCCCTTTCCCACACCAGGAAGGCACGCCTGTCTCCTGCAAAGCGCATCTGACAACGCAGTTGGGGTGAGGAAACAAAAACTGTTGAAAATCGATCTGCACCACGTGTGATATCAACTGAACGGTCAACTTCTTGCAATTTTTCAGTGAAAGGAAACGTCTGACGCCGCCAACAAGCCAGCTCCCCACCTCCCGCCAAGGGGTTCTGTCCGTTGAAAAACAAAGGACCCATTTGGGGGTGTAATGAAAAACCAGTTGATCACCGACATGTGCGCTTACCCAACGTTATCGACAAACAAGCCCCGACAAGCTGCCATGGTCCCAGTAATTAGTGTTTCAGGCTGCGGACTGAGAGGCTCTGGGTTTGAGTCCTATTAACAGCGTTTATATGTGGGATTTTCTGGCTCCGCAGGTTGCTGTCCCGAGCTGAGCAAGCTAGGGATTCAAAAGGAGCCACACAGAGAAGTTTCATCTCGAGTTTGTTTATTATTTTTTTTTTTAAAGAATCGTTTGTCAGAGTACTGCCAAAGTTTCAAGGCCAATACCGCAGGTGTCTGTATCTCTCAGACCTGTCTGACGTTGGGATATTACATGAGGGGACAAAGTATCATCTTGATCATCCTTCAGCTCGCTGATCATCATAAAATTAGCCAGTGGGTTCTGCAGTCATGAAATAAGGGCTGGTACACTCATGGGGATGCTACTTTAAGGCTGTTATGAGTTGCATCCTGTAGTTCTGATTTACCTCTGTTCAGGAGCAGTTATGTCCCTTGATATCTTAATGTCAACACAGTGCAGGCCTCCAAGGGTGGTACAGGACTGCTCTAAAGGCAGGTGAAGACAGTGCTTCTCTGGGTCCTCCCCAGCACCTTCGGGTGTTTTTTTTTCTTCTTTGCCTAAACTAGGCTGACCCTGGAGAAAGGTCCAGTGACGGTGAGGAAAGACCCACTGGACCACAGGGAAAGTCCTGTTGACAGTGGGAAAGACTACAATTTTGGATCTCTCTTGAAGGGTACATAAGACCGTATGGCGAAAGCTTGGCTGTGTCTGGAGTGGCACTGTCTCATCTGTCCGTGGGCAGGGGTGGTTGGGTCTGTGGGGTGTGCTCGACAGCTGGAGGGTGGTGGTTTTCGCCGGTGGGTTCTGCAGTCATGATATACGGCTGGTACACCCATGGGGATGCTACTTTTAAGGCTGTTATGAGTTGCGTCCTGTAGTATGATTTATCGGGTGCTTCTTTTTCTTCTGAGGGGACAAAGTATCATCTTGATCATCCTTCAGCTTGCTGATCATCATAAAAATAGGTTCAAATTCTTTTGCCTTCTTCTTACCCTGATCTCTTAGTGACCTCAGAGGCGATCTCCTCTCCACGATCATTCCCGTGTTAAGTTCGTGTCATAATCGTCGACATTGGCAAGTTCTTCATCATCATCATCATATAATCATATTATTATTAACATCATCATCATCGTCATCATTATCATACTATTATATTTTGAGTACTTACATAGCGCTTATCCTCGGTCAGAGACCAAGGTTCTAAGCGATTAACAATCCACCGCTCTCGTGTACACAAAGGGCTGCCTGCCTGGGCAGAGCCAACTGAAGAGCTGCCTGCTGGCGCTACATTCAGTGGTTTTCCGTGTCAATCTGTCGAAAATCCGTCATTCAGTTTTCTATTCATTTCTTCATTCTGTCAGTGTATACCAATAGCTAAAACTGCCTTCGTTTTCGAAGGTTGGCGATGGGATTTACGTGTGTGTGCAAAACGCTCTGCATGCGTTCAGACCCGGATCCTCGGCTTACAATCTCATTTGAAGAACTTTTCAGGAAATGGAGTCAAATCCACTGTGATCCCCCTGTACCGAAACGGTCCATCGGAGATTCGAACCCGTAACCCCAGGGTTACGGGTCGGGCTCCCTCCCAGCTGCGTTATTGCGCACCCCCCCCCTCCCCCAAAGATAATGGGAACTGTAGTTGGATGGTCCTGGGCGGTGCCCTCTGGAAGCGTAGTGGGGGGCGGGGGGCCGGGGGTGGGGGGGTTGTGAGGAGGCCGTAACTCAAGCTGGCTTCCACCACACAAGTAATTACAGTCAGTGCGGAGTCTGGTGTTTGGTGTCCTGCCTGTCACATCACACACACCACTGAATGCCATCGAAGTGACTCTCGGTGCGTTGCTCAGTAAAGGACCTCACAGTGACGATTGCTCTTTGCGAGCTGCTGGTGCAGGGACTGCAACGTATGGACGGTATGGACAGGCAATGGAAAGGCACGAAAGACACAGCAGGGACAGGGACACACACGCAGACACACACACACAACCGCGCGTGCGCGCGCGCACACACACACACATCTTGTTTCAGCTATCTTGTAGAGAGTGCTGAACGTGTCTTGAGTATGGAATGACGCGTAAATTATATCCCCCTGGAAACTTTAACCTCCTTTTATTTCCACGGAAGATGACACCAACAACAATCACAACCTTCCAAACATGATCCCTCCCACGCCTTGTTTGCACGGAAGATGTTACCCCGCGAAAACACTTACAGCAACGGTAAAGCAATCTTTCGCTCGCATTGTTTTTCACGAAAGATGACACCAACCTTCGATTTGATCCCCAACAAAAGGGTGCCTTCGACCTGTTGTGATTCCTGTCAGTGTTCTCGTGTTATGGCAAAAGCAGGATCGCGATAGCCTCCTAACCGCTGTACTAGAGCTAATCGGTTACAGCTGTAAAGTACCAAGACGTGTGTACTCGCTCTTTCAGGCGCGGGTACAAAAAATGGAACCAAGCCACACAACCGTGGCGTTTTAACGGTCCAGACAGAAGCCGCTCATCCGCTCGTTTTTTTTTTTTTTTTTTTTTTTTTCTTTCTTAAGACCAGGGAATGTGAATCGAGGAAACCACAGCCGTCGATGAAGAAAAACGCCTTGGGTGCACGTGCTGCGCGTAATCCCTGTTCATGCATATTTCATGAAAAAAAAAAAAGCGTAATGCGTGACTAGTTGAAGACAAACTTTAAAGCAACCTCGTCTGTGATTCGGCATCTTTCCGTTTTAAATCCCCTTTTGTCTTCTATACAAACCGGACAAAACGTTGACAAAATGTATTTTGGACAGGAAAAAAAAAATGAATAAGAAACTAGATGGCTTTAACTTTGTTTTCGCTGAGTTTACGTCTTATGCAAAGTTGTGTGCAGTAGGTGAACCACTCTTATACATAGATTACATGTTACACATGCACTCTTATGTAAGAAAAAAAAAACAACAAAACTCTATAACATTAAAACAAAAAATAAAAACTGTGACATCTTTATTATTATCCATCGACCTACAAAACCCAGGGAGGTCGCTAAAACATCGTAAACCATGACACCTGTTACACGCGCACTCTCATCTAAGAGATCAAAACTCCTATAACATTTTAATAAAAACTCTGTAACAATTAAAAAAAAAAATTATTATCCATCATTCGTACAAATCTTTGGGTGACTGCTAAACCACCTTAAACCAGGAGACACGCTACACACGCACTCTCATCTAAGAAATCGAAAACCCTTTAACGTTTTAATAAAAACTGTAACATTAAAAAAAAAAGAGAAAAATTATCCCTCATTCTTACACATCCCCCGCTGATCGCTTGAAACCCCATAAACCAGGGGTAAGGCAAGTTGTGGATCTGAGCGGAACGTCGTGGCTTGCTTTGTCTCCCTTCCCATCCACCTACGATCCTTTGAAATGGTCCACAGGCGCCAAGAGGATGCGGAACACATGTCGCTTGTTGTTA
Organism: Conus betulinus; assembly: GCA_016801955.1. NCBI lineage: Eukaryota > Metazoa > Mollusca > Gastropoda > Neogastropoda > Conidae > Conus > Conus betulinus. The sequence goes on along the minus strand of JADBJO010009025.1, from coordinate 15,030 downwards.
ACTCGCCGTCCCGATGGTGTTAGGGCGCCGCCAGCTACTGTCTCATCGCCATCTACTCGCTGATTATGACGAATATGCATGTACGCTTTGGAGGGGAGAGGGGGGGGGGGGGGGGGGGGGGGGGGGGGGGGGGGGGTGGGGGGGAAAAAGACAGAGACACCTAAATGACACTAGATCCTTGTTAGCACTGGTAAACACCCAGTTTCAAAAGCGGCAAAGGAAGAAACTGGTTACATGCCCTTTCTGACCAACGTTCTGGCCGTGACTGTGATGGGAAAAGAAATTCTCATGTCCACTTAAAGGGGCGGAATTAATCTGGTTTTAAATTATCTTAAAAAAAAAATTATAATATTTCAGTTGTGTGTGTGTGGTGTGTGTGTGTGTGTGCGCGCGCCCCCTGTGTGTGTGCGTGAGGGCGCGCGCGCCTGTGTGTATGTGTGTGTGCGTGCGTGCGTGTGTGTGTATGCATGAGAGAGAGAGAGAGAGAGAGAGAGATATCTGATGACCACCGACTTCCCCTCAATGTTAAGAACCACCCCCATCCCTCCCCCTTTCCGCGGAAGTCCACTTGGCGAACGTCAGATCGCCGCCCGTCAACTCGCCGACAGCCCACAGGGCGAAAGTCCGTGTCTCCCACACCAACGTCTTTTCACCCACCCGTGCCATATCCCCCAAGGCACAAAACATACACAGCGTCACCACAATGGAGCTGAGAGTTGTAGGTGTTTGACACAAACTGCTTGTGACAGAGGCGAGACATATTTACGTTATGTAACGACAGTCGAGTTATGGGGAATGGCAGCTGTCAGACTGGACAGCTTTCACGGATACGAAGTCTGTCCCTGCAGAGAGACCCCCCCCCCCCCAATCCCTCTCCCATCCCCGCTCCTCTCTTTTTTTTTCCCTCACCCTCCTCACCTTTAATCTAGAAAAAAAAAAAACCAACTGGCGTCGATGAGGATGCGAGGGTGGTAATGGTGTGGGTAACGGTGGAGGGAGAGGGGGAGTTAAAAAAAATCTTTTCTCTAGGTGTGTGTATGGTGTGTGTGTGGTGTGTGTGTGTTTCACGTACGTGTGTGCGCTGGTGCGCGTGTGTGTATATGTGTATTCAGCGTTTAAAAAGCAAACACAATTAAGGTCTAACAAACACACACACAAAAAAATCAGCATAAAAAAAGAGGAAAAAACACACAGTAACCTCGACATGGGAGGGGAAAAAGGTCACAAAGTCATGTGTCCATTTTTATCCATGGCATGCGTGACCATTTTTCTTTTTCTCTGCCTCTGCTGTATTGAAAGAAACTGAAAACAGACTGCATCAAGTTGAAAACAGGGCGAAACACAAATGCAACCCATAATACAAGGGTGAAGAGTAACGCATATTTAACACCCATGAAAAACGGTGGAGAAGGTAATCCTTAAAAAACGGTCCAAACGTGTCGGGCCTTTAACCTTTTCTCCATGATAAAGAACTCTGAGAAATCAGAAATTCAAATGAGGGAAAGGTGAACACAGATCATGGTAGGAGCTTGCTCAAGTGAGTGGCATCAGGGCCGAGTAGAAATCAGATGTGCTAGGAGAAAGGATAGTGAGGTTGAAGAGAGAGAGAGAGAGAGGAGAGAGAGAGAGAGAGAGAGACATATGAGGAGAAGGAGGAGGAGGAAAGTAATTATTCAAACTATAACACCCAAACAGACGAGTGAATTTTCGACAGCCGTGTCTTCTTCAGACATTCCCAAACAAGACAGACTGCGGTTAGCATAAAAACTCAACAATGGGAGCATTTAGAACTGGCAGTTTCTCTGGACTCCACCCCCCCCCCCCCCCCACCCCCGTCACACTGTTGTCCGATTCACTGCTGTCTCAACTTCCGTGACCCCCTGGTGGCAAGATTCCATCGCCGCCCATACCGACCACACCCAGATTTTCACGTTGGAGCCTCAGCGCGCCGGCGACACCGACAATGCACAGACAGCAATCAGCATCAAGCTGTCGTTAGCCAACCCTTCTAGAGGACACCCTGCTCTGGCGGCTGAGTCGGTGAGAGCTCAGCGGGTGCCTGCTGTGATTTCAACATCGGCAGGATATAAAACTGCTGACGACGGCAACTGGCACCGTGAGTGAGAATTCCCTTCTCCTTCCATCATGTCCATCCAACGGCAGTCCCCAGGAACACGAACTCAAAACGGGCGTGGACGGAGAGAAGTAATCGAAACAACAAGAGCAGGGTACTACAGATAAACGAAAGTTGACACTTTTTTCTCATTACGCAGTGATCAATATGATAAGGCTGACATACACACACACTCCTACAGTTCCATCCTAGTGAGAGACTACAACGACAGGACCGTACTCTTTCGTTTCCTCTCGTAAGAGATCCCGGGCGTATACCAGGCCCGGGAGACACAGACACCTGTACTGGGAAGCACTACTCTTAACATCACGCGGATGGAACTCGACAGTGCGGTTCCAGCCTTCCCACAGGAAGCCGCAGCAATTTCAGCTCTGGACAGGGAAACGGCCAGCACTGTTTTCCTGTTTTTGTCTGAGACCATGGATGATTCCCCAAGACGGCCTGGTCTTCTTTGTCGCCTTCCTCCGTGTCAGCACTGCCCTTTTCTCTTCCCTTTCCCACTGAGCAGAGGGCAGACTGCACGAGAGCGTAGCCCCTATTGACGTGGGTCTCGGTCGAGATACGTTCAGGGAGACGTACACAGAACTCCATCTCGCCCGCTGGTGCAAGCCTCCACCATCTAACTTCTCTTGGCTGCGTTTCGGTTTTCCCGTGGTTTTGGCTCTGCGACAGCCACGGGCCACGTCCAATTTAAGATTTTGCACTAAAACACACTATATATCCATGCAAGCATCTAGAAGCCTACCATAACTTTCAAGCCAGCATTTAATGTTAAACTGAATAACTGATCAAAAAGAAACAACCCCCCCCAATTATTTTTTCCCTTATTTCGGGTGAGGGGGGTGGGGTTGGGAGGTTCACCGATGAAATCACAAACAATCTTCAAACACACGAATGAACCTTCCCCTTATTGGCGACACATTTGTACTCATCCGTGACCCTATCTTTGCGCCAGCTGGAATTGCCCAATAGTCGTCCCCATTCCTTCTTAGATTTTGATCTGTCTGCTTGGAACCACCTGGCTTGTACTTGAAGGCCATATGAAATTGAGGAGAACCAATTTTCAGACAAAGTATAAGACCCTAAAACAATCTAACTGCACTAGTCTATAATATTCCACTCCTTGCACAACGCCTTGGCGCATTAATTTTTTTGGTGTGGTGGAGCCACAACCACTCCGAGAGCAGAGACCGGACGTTGCGAGTTCCAGTCCACTGGCGGCCAGGCATTAAAAGCTTATTTTTTTTTTTGGTTTCCATCTTGACGTGTTTCGTTCGGGTGGCACAGCTGTGGTGCCAGATCCCTCCCTCTCCACCTTTTTTCTTCTGGGATGCCTGATCGTCTTCTGCCATATGCAACTCCTGAGGGCTGTGGACGTGTATATGTGTGTGTGTGTGTGTGTGTCGTGTGTCTGTGTGTGTGCGTGCATGCATGCGCGCGCGGCGTGTATGTGTATGTTCGTGCGTACGTGTTGTGTGTGGTGGTATGTGTGTGTGTGAGGAGAGAGAGAGAGAAAGATAGATAGAGAGAGAGAGAGAGAGAGAGAGAGAGAGAGAGAGAGAGAGAGAGAGAGGGGGATGAGGAGAGAGAATGCGAGTATGTGCGTGGTATGAATGTGAGTGGTTTGTGCACGAGCGCGCTCTCGTGTGCGCGTGCTGTGCCTGTATTTGTGTGTGCATGTCGTGAGCGCGCACACCTGTATGTATTTGTGGAGTTCGTGAGTGTGTGTGGTTGTGTTGTGTGTTGTGTGTGTGTGTGTGTGTGTGTGTGTGCGCAAGAGAGAGAGAGAGAGACTTGAGAGAGAGAGAGAGAGAGAGAGAGAGAGAGGAGACATGAGAGAGAGCGAGACAGAGAGAGAGACAGAGGAGAGAGAGACTTTATTCAAGAAACATGCAAGAAACAAAAAAACCCAACCAAATGTCCACGACGTCGTATCGGAAAAGTGAACCCTGAAAAGGTAGGAAGGAACGCAAAGCAGCAACAAGGAAGAGCAGAGGTGGAGGTGGGGGTAGGGGTGGCGGGTGGGGATGAGGGGTTTGAAGTAGAGTGGGGGTGAATGAGGTGGAGAGGGCGGGGGTAGGGAAGGGAGGGGGTAGGTTGAAGACTGAATGGATAGACACAAGCTGTCACTCTGAATGCCGAAACACACTCACACACACACACACACGCACACACACACACACACACACACACGCACGCACACACGCACACACGCACACACAACAGTCCACACGATGATTCTTTTATACTCGACTCGGCTAAGCAAATAAGAATATCCAGACAGCGGAAAGACGACATTTGGCATTTGGGGAGGGTTGGGTTCGGGTGGGGATGGTAGTGGGGGTTGGGAGATTTTCGTGCCAACTTCAATATATTTACGTTTTGTTGTATTGTTGTTTTTTTTCGCTCCTTTCATGTGATGCCACACCTTTATCAGAGAGAGTGTTTTTGACATTACGTAAAATGTGTGTTCAGGTAGAGAGAGAGAGAAGAGAGAGAGAGAGAGAGAGAGAGAGAGAGAGAGAGAGAGAGAGAATGATTACAGAAAAGTAGCAACATGAAGTTAAAACGATACACGTTAAAGAGAGAGGAGAGAGAGAGAGAGAGAGGCGAGAGAGAGAGAGAGAAGAGAGAGAGAGAGAGAGTTGGGGGAGCTGGGTGCATTTCGGTGTGCCCCAGGCAAAATGACTTCACGTTGAAACGCAGTTTTTCCTGAAATGGAAAAAAAAAAGAGTTCAAAAGTGAGTTATGCCAACGGCAACGGAAGATTTTCAAGAGATTCCCCAGAAAAGGAGAAAAAAAATAACACCCCCCCCCCCCCCACGGATCTCACTACCAATCAGAAATCTATTTTGTCGCGCATGGAGACTAAAATGATGGCCGACTGTAACTCCAAACAGATTTTCCTTTGAGTGATCTCTCGTCCTGAAAGACAACATGGATCCAATTGACATCGAAGACGAAGCGGGTTTTACACGGTAGCAAAGAAACTTGTGGAGAGCGTGGCAGCACAGAGTCCTCAGAACAGAAGCCCCCTTCAAGCAAGTGTTTCGGCCCTTACACTCCTGAAACTCTAGGGGGTTGGGACCACACCCGGTTCATGACCTCCGGATGTCCCTCTACTGCCCCCTTTTTTTTTTTTTTTTTTTTTTTTTTTTTTTTTTTTTTTTTGTCTTGGGACGGAGCCATGGCTGGGATTCGTACCCATGCCCCTCTGGGACATGCTCATTTTCCACTTTATTGACTGACTCGCGCAGTAACCGCTGAGCCACTGGGACAAACCTCTGGTTTTTTTTTTTTTCCCTCCCTCTGCAACTGAGAGCTGTTTCATGAGGCTGTATGCAGACGTTCCTACAAACCCCCTAGCTCCAATTTCTGCTGCGTGAGGACTTTGACCTGACCTGATAGCCTTCTCTCCTCAGGCTGTTTGCCAGATCAGCATACTTTTCAGTCTTGTAGATTTGAGCTGCCTCCATTCTGTTCTCATATGGCACCGTGAGCTCGATCATGATCAGCTGCTTGGTTGACTGAGAGTGGACTACTATGTCTGGTCTCATGCCACTCTTGCTGATGATCTCTGGGTGACTCTTCCATTCTGGGAGGTCTGCAGTTGCACTCCCAGTCATCTGCCCCGTCCAGCAGACTCTGCCTGCATGTTCCGAGTGGCACTGTTGTTCTTGGCCATGATTCGCTGCCTCCTCTGCCGTGAAGAATGTTGCGGGTGCTTTTGGAGTCCTGATTTTCCCTTTTTGTGGTGTTGGTACTAGCCCAGACTACTTGTACAATCTCTTTGAGCACTTGTTTGTGCCTCCATGTGTACCTTCCTTGAGCCAGGCTACTTTACATGAGCTTAGGACATGCTCTCCACTGTTTTTTTTTTCATGGCAGAGAGGGGGCATGAAGGATCGTCTGTTTTCTCCACCACTCACCAGGTTTGCATTTGAGGGCAGAAGGTCATATGCAGATCTGAGAATGAAGCTGATCTGAGAGAGGGGCCATGTGCCAAATGTCATTCCAAGTGAGACTTCTTTGGAGTGCATTCTCCTCCCACGTTGTCCATTGCCCTGCTTGCTGGCTCTGCTGTCTTGCTTTTGGAGTCTTTTTTTGGTCCACTTTTCTTCTTTTCATCTCTCATTCTCCTGAATCATCATGTCTCTTTTGCTTTTTCCTTTGCCTTTGACCACCATTCAGTTTTGGTCACCCCCAGTCCTTGTCTGTTGGGTCTGTGTGTGTCCTGTTATTTTCTCTGATCTTGAGACTTTTTTTTTTTTTTTTTTTTTTTTTTACCGAATCCATCGCCTCTTGAACTTTCCATTTTCTGCCTGTCTTCAGCTGGGGCTGATTGCTTCTGCCACCTTGTCTCCTGACCATACCCTTGCATTTGCCAGGGAGCAAATAAGAATACGAATCGGAATTTTGAAAACTGGGATACGTTTTTAAATGCTGTGCCCCGTCCTACCTTGGCTTCAATCAAATGGAAAATACCTACCACTTGCAGCTCTCTCATCCCCAAGAAACAGAGAATCCCAACGGCGTATGTATATCTACATTTTCCATCTATCTAGCTTCATTGATATCCAGAGATATATCACTGCGGTATTCTCGTCGTCTACAACGTTCAAGAACAGAATTCAGCAGCATATTGTTTGTTATACATATCTACTCTATATCTAACCGTCCATCCAATCCATCTATCTATTCAGAGACATAGCACCTGCAGTATTCCCATCACCAATGTCCCAAGAACAAAACGCAGCGGCGATCTATCTACTTGTCTATCTTATCTGTCCCTGTCTATCTATCTATCTTTATATATATCGAGATATACTACCTGCATATTCTCGTCATCCAAAGGTTCAAAGATACATGGTTTTTTATCTCAGGACTTCTTCCCGCAAAGCGAATTTCACAGCGGTGACTGATCAGGCCTGTTTTTTTTTTTTTTTTTTTTTTTTTTTTTTAATTTGATGGCAATGCGGTCATAAAGCATGTAGCATGGTTTTAGCTGATCAAAATACCGGAAGACTAACAAAAGGTGGCGGAGTTTTTACTATTGATGCCGGTAAACATTTTTCGCTTCAGTGTGCTTTTACTTTCTACGGCGTGTTGTGTACACTGCAGTCAGATTATTAGGTTCACAAGCAGGCATGCCTACCCCAAAATTTGCTTTCAGGGACAATACACACGACAGACAAATCAGAAAAATCAGGGAAAATCAGGGGACAGTTTCACGGTTTTTTTTTTGAAGAAAGTCTTGCTTAACAACAGCTGTTGCTTTGCTTCGACTGCACTGGAAGCCTTTGGCTATTTCAGAATCTGGAAACATCTTTTTTTCAACAGCTTTTTGTTCAAGTATCTAGTGACGTCGTTGGCAAGTTCATCATGTTCACTACCAGCTCCACATCATCACTTTTCTCCGCGCGTGACATCCAGGTTACTGCTGTTGAACTTGAAAGATTCACTGGTGCTTCGGTGCTTTAGTGAAAAAGTCACGGAGTTTTGGCGTTTTTGTGGTGTCTGTCTGTCGAGTCTGACGGCGATGCATACCGAGCATGTTTGTGTCTGAGTTGATGTGGCGCCGACAGTCGTCTCTCTCTGCCGCCAGATTTCACTCTGGAAAATCACACACACACGTCTTGCAGAAGGCAAACGAAGCTCCTTTCCTCCCTTCTTGTAGACAATTCCAGGGCCACATTTCTGAGAATTCTTTTTTTGATGACACAACCTCGCTTCACGGTCGTTTTTCTTCTTCTTCTTCTTTTCGCTCCTTTCTGACCCATCCGCAGAGTCAGAACCCGACTCTGTGTCGACAATGTCATGTCCCCTCTTTGACTTGAAAGTTGAAACGCGAAGTTTTTTTTTTTTTTTTTTTTTTTTCCCCCGCGAGCATGCGTATTACTTGTACTCATTCTAGCAGACGATTTCTCTTGGCTCAGTTCTGTGCAGCACGATAAGAACGACTTTTTTACAACTCCCAATTTTTTTTCCCCCGGGACGCCCGATTTTTTTTTTTTTTTTTCCCGGGATGCGTGTTGCAAATCCGGGATTTCCGGGACAGTGGCTTCTAAAATCAACTTTCCCGGGACAAATCCCGGATGGTCAGGGACGGTAGGATATTCCGATGGTGAAAAGTGCGGAAGTAGTATCATTGTGGAGGAAAAAAAAATCCTGCAGATTTGCCAAGAGGCATGGAGCGGATGAAACATCGGGATCTTACCACAAGGGAGGCGTTCTGGAGGAACACTGCGATTCAGTTGATGTGAGGGGGAAAAGGGCAGAGGGCGTGAGGGGGGTTTTTCTCAGTGACCGACAGTTCCCTCCCTTCCCCCAGCACGGGAGGGTCAGGAGAGATGGCTATCTGAAAGCGACTCCTAGTGTGAACCCCAGGGCAGAAGTTCTTCAAACCATTTTTCACCTGAAAGGCAATTACTGTAAACTGTGGTTGCTATGAAAGGTATGCGATGTTATTTTTCAGTGTTTCTATACTTCGTGGGGCATGTGGTGTACTGTCTGCCCGGGAGTGATGATGTCCGTTTAGACAGCATCTGTGGCTTGTGTTTCCCCGCATTTTTTAAGGCTCTGACTTCTGAAATCTTGGATGGGTGGCATGAATAGATGGAGGGACGGACAGGAGGACGGACGAACCGAACAGACTGACTGATTTGAAACCTTAGTGATGAGAATATCACACAAGTGATTTATCTCCGGCCTCCCTGAGAGCTTTTTTTTTTTAATCAGCAGTATGAATGCACTCGGGCACCGGACATCATAATGAAAACGCCATGCCCTGAAAAACCACACCCCGCGCCATACCCCAAGGGGGCTTTTTATGTCAGCTGTATGAATGCGCTCTCGGAAAATCACAATGGAAACGTCAGGCCTTGAAAGAGCATCCCTGACATCCCCCACAGAGGCTGTATCAAAAGTATGCACGCACTGTGGGAAATCAGACTGTAAAAAGTTATCTCTTGAAAGACAAACCCCTTGGCATCTCACAGGAAGAAGTGGTAAGTACAACAATGTGGCGGAGCATGGACAGGTAACTCTCTTTCCCTGGTGACGTCACAAACACGATACAACATATGAAAACAACAATGGGTGGTTCAATACATTAAGTTCTGAAGCAACGCATCTCAACACAGTGCCTCCCTATTTCGTATTTGAACATAAACAATTCCAACAGAAAAGTAGTTTCCATGCAATACCAGACAACGAAGCAATACATCGAACCACAAATTTCGGTCCCGAATGTACGTCCGTATGCACGCATTTATAACTGCCTAGTTTAACACATTTCCTATTTTGCTGAAGCTTATTAGTGTCAAAGATTGAGACACCTTTTCCCCCGGACACACCTTCCTTCCATTTTCAACCACCCCCACACACACATCACACACACACACACACACCACACACACCACACACCAACCACACACACTGAGAATTTTTTTTTTTCTGGGCCCATATTCTACTTTGACACACCCAAGACTTAAACACAACAAATCCTACCCACTCCTTTCCCCACCCGAATCCCAGTCTTAAAGAAAAAAATAACATGAAGGCAGGGAGTCAGCTGCTGAAGTTAGGTTAGGGGTATGTGGGCCGAAGAACACACACACACACAATATAAAGATAATAGCCATTGCCGTATGTCAAACCATGCATCAATATTTACAATCATCATGTCACAACATGAACATAGTGAGGAGTCATCCTGTTACCTCCTTCGCCTCTAAAGACCAACAAACAAAAACAAACCCCCAACGCCCCTCCCCCCCCCCCCACCCCACTCTAAAAAAAAAAAAAAAAAAACAAAAAAAAAAGAAAACCAGCAATACAAGACACCAAGGTTCCTGACGTGGTTTTTCTAGTTTTTCAAAAACATTTAACTCTCCACTCTGAAAGGCCACAAGTTCAAGTCCTGGGTGCGGTGCGGAAAGTAAACGTTTTTTTTCCCACAATCTCAAACAACAACAACGTCTAGACCTACTGTGCCCTGAACCGTCGGGCCCCCCCCCCCCGTTAGACCGTGCCCCTTTCCCTCCACCCCCCCCCCTTCCTCCCCCGCCCCCGTCCTCCCCCCTTCCCCACTGGCCTGCCCCCTTCCTCATATGTTGTAATATTGCAACAAGGATCAGAAACGCAACGTCCCCTGAAGATCGGTGTTACCAAACGCCCACCAAAACGCCTGAAGCGATAGCAGTCACACATGCACGGGTATCTTTGTGAGAGAAGGTTGGAGAGAACGAGGCTTTTGGTGGTGTGGGTTGGGGTGGGGTGGGGGGGTTGGGGTGGGTTTGGGGTGGCTGCTGTAACAGTCTGTTCGGTATATCAGTACTCTGTGTGGTGTGTGTGTGTGTGTGTGTGGTGTGTGTGTGGTGGTGTGTGGTTGTGTGTTGTGTGAGAAGTGGTGTGTGAGATGAGAGAGAGATGGAAGTAGAGATGGGAGAAGAGGGAATAGAGAGGGTAGAGATAGAGAGAGACTATTAGGAGATATGAGAGACCGAGGGAGAGAGAGACCCACAGAGACCAGAGAGAGACCGGACAGACCGAGATGAGATAGATGAGAGTCGAGAAGAGAGGATAGAGAGAGAGAGGGAGTAGAGATAGAGATACAGACAGACAGACGAGACTAGAGGATGAGGTTAAGGTGATGGAGAACGACAGCGTAGAGAGAAAACATCCCTCGAGGAGAGAGAGAGAGAGAGAGTAGATGAAGAGAGAGAGAGAGAGATCATAGAAAGGAGAGAGACAGAGTGAGTGAGAGGGGGTAGAGCAGAGAACAGAGCCCGACCCAGAGAGAATAGAGAAGAGAGAGAAGGAGAAGATATGATAGAGAAGAGAGGGAGGACTCCGCCACACCCATCTTGAGAGGGGGGCCGAAATGAGAACGGGGCAATGAGAGAGATAGAGAATAGAGAGAGATGTAGTAGAGAGCGAGCGAGATAAAAGAACGAGAGAGGATAGAAGGAGATCCAGACCGAACAGACAGACAGACCAGAGATAATAGAGTAGAGCAGAAAGAGAGAACGCCAAGGACCCGAAATACAGACAGACCGATGCAGACATACAGACAGACAGACGATGCAAGCGCCAGACCGAACAGACATAACCGTCCTGTGTAGTTTTTTCACAGGGTAGCATGGGAACGTAGGGACTGCTCATCTTCCCTCTGGGCCTGTCAGCTCAGGTAGGCTTGTTTTGTTCTCCGTGTTCTTCCTCGCCTCCACGACCTCTCGTAGTGCTGTCTGGATCTGAAACCACACCGATCCCATCACCACCCCGTCCAGTGATCCCTTCGCCGTCACATCCACAACCCCCCCCCCCCCCCCGTATCCAGGATCTCGCCCCACAACACTAATCACCTACAGACGTGAAAAGGCTCTGCGTGCCAGAACGGTCGCGTCCAAGAAACACAGTTAGTAAAGACCTGGTTCGATCAAAACTTCACTCCCTACGTGCTCCGGTGGTGTAGCTTGGTTTTCTGTGTTGAGAGAGAGAAGAGCGAAGACCTAGATAAGCGGAGAAGAGAAGAGTTAGCGAGAGGAGAAGGGAGAGGGTAGAGGAGATAGAGCGAGAGAGATTTGATGAAAAAGTCGCCACCCTAGTTTAGTCCTATTTTATTGTTTTTTTCTTTTCCCACCTGTCTCACAAAACTTCGGCCATTAGCCCGGGCAGGTGACCTGAACTTGTTTTAGTCCCAACAGGGGAGCCGATTACCGATGGGCCATGTACGGAGGCCGTGACCCCTCGTCTGACCGTGTCAATTATTCCATACACAGTAGTTTGAACCAACCCGACCCCAACCCAAACGCACACACAGCTCCAAGAATAACCAACAATAAAACATATTTCTTTTAAAGCTCACAAACCCTGCTTCAGATCCTTTCTTACCATAAATTCCTCACCCAGAATGATAAGATTCATCTTCTTTTTCATTCAGAATTAAAAAAATCCACCCTGGAGCACTAGTCTGCTGAGTGCCCGTCATGCAAAGCCTCCACACCTCTTTTTAAGAACGTGGTTTGGTATTTCATAGTAAGTCCACTGCACACGCACGACGGAGCTTCTTCTGTCTAAAGAATACCGTGGGGTGTAGAAGGGCCTGGTGTTGTAATTAGGGCCACCTTTCTTCCTTACGGCTAACTGTGCGAAGCTTGAGAATAAACCCACGCTTAAGTTTTTGGGACGGATATTCCGCCACGGCGGGCCCCTTCTCACTAATTCCTTAAAACTACGTATTTTCATGCTTGCCAAACAAAATGATTACATGCCAATGTTCTCCTCCCTCTTCCATGTTCTCCTGTTCTCCCCCAAAAAAAAAACAAACAACACTCCATAATCTGCTCCTCTCTTCTCTCTCGGTTCTCTCCTCTCCTCTCTCTCCCTCCCCCACTCCCCCCTCTCTCTTGCTCGTCACCTCCCTCTTCCTTTCTCCTCCTGTCATGTTCTCCGCTCCCTCCTCTCCTCTCTCTCGTCTCTCTCTCTCTTCTCTATCTCTCCACTCCTCTCTCTCTCCTCCTCCTCTTCTCCTGCGTGCGAGTCGTGCGTGTATGTGTGTTTTAAAAAAGAATTACTTACTTTGTCTAAATTTCATTTTATTGTCTTTGCATAATCGAAAACTTGTCGTTGTAGTACATTTACATATTTTCCCCCAGCCCACCTCATTCCCTACCCCCACTCCTCCCTCCTTCCTCGTCATTATTCTTCCATTTTTATTTCTACTTTTGTGTTATTATTATTTTTTGTTTTGTTTTCATTGCTCCCTTCCGATTTTCATTTGATCTTTCATTATTACATGGACCCGGCTTTGGCTTGCTTGCTTTGCCTTTTTTTTTTTACATTATTGATTTCTTCACACTGCCAAAAAGAGCACTTCCGTGCTTATCTACTATCCTCGTAATAAAAGAATGTTTCTTGTCTTCTCTCTCCTCTCATCTCGTCTCTCATCTTTCACCCCTCTCCTCTCCATCCCGGTCTCTCTCCATCCCCCATTCCCCATATCCCATGCCCTCCCCCTCTCCTAAGAGAGTGACAATACAGGACAGCTCACTAGCACACACCGTTTGTTTTCCTTTCCTATTCCTTTTTTGCTTTTATTACACATCGATTAGTTTATTGTTTTTCTGTTGTTCCACTCACTGAGCCATATTCTTTTAGATTGTTGGGACTTGCACGGCATGTGATACCTAACCCCTTTTCAGCAGACTACTCCATGCAAACCCTGTTCTGAGATGTCCCACCTGACGGTGATCTTCTTGAGTTTATGAAAGAGATTAACCTTGTTTCAACATCCGATCTACGATTTTTACGGATGAAAGAATTATTAACAAAACCAGCTCTTACTGATTTATTTCAAAGAGAGAGTTGTGTGGAAAGGTTTTGGTTTTATTTCCTTCAATTTTTTTTTTGTTGTTGATGAGGCTTGGGTTAGGTTGATTTTTATTTAACAAAAACGAGGGACCAGCTCTGATAATGTCCCTTCGCGGGTCGGGGGGCCTGGTCTAAAGCAACAATCACCTTACCTGGTTGTGGTCGTTAATAAAAAAACTGAATTCTTTGACGCTAGTACGGGGTACTTTTTTTTTGCTCATTTTGGGTGGTGCATATGAACTGCTTCAGGTCAGCATCCGCCTTTCCCTAATGTGCTCCCACCATACTTTTGTATGACTGCTTGTGGCTGTACGTCTAGTCGCTCCTCATCTGCTCTCTTCTCTTTCTCTCTCCCTCGCATCGTCTCATCCCTCCTCTCTCGTCTCTCTCCCCTCTCCCCCTCCCTCCCCCTCCCCCCCCCCCCCCCCCCCTCCCTCTCTCCATCCTCGCCTCTCAGTCTCATCTCTACTCTCTCTCTCTCCACTCTCTCTCTCCTCCGCTCCCTCTCCTCTCTCCTAACTCCTCCCTGCTCTCCTCTCCTCCTCTCCCTGCACCATACCCATCTTTCCCCCTTTCCGCTCAGTTCCTCATTTTCCGCCAACCCGCAATAAGCTTTGTAATGGCCAAGACTCCCCCCGGTGAAGAGGATGGAGGTCCAATTGACACAAGTTGATGTAAATCGGGTCCAGTCCATCTGTCACCGTAGCTCAACGAACTCCGCTCTGTGTCTTAAAAATGCTCTTTCCTCGCGCGTACCACCATCTCGAGACCGTCGTTTTCTTTTTTCCACCCATCTCGATCTAACCGCTATCTTCAGATACACTGCCAGTCCCGCCCGCCTCACGAAAAAGCAGCAGATGCCAGCACTCAAGGATCACGCCACTGCCCCTGTTCGTATTTCCCTACAGTACATCATGAAATGTTGTCTTATTGGTTTTTATTATTCGGTGAAAAGAGTTTCTATTGCTGAAGTTTTTGTTATGATCTCTCCAGGGACACATGTAATTTCACCCACGCGGTTGTTACACAAACACACACCACACACACACACACACACAGACACACACAGATAGATACCGTGCATACGCACTTGAACATGCTTGTACCACATGCACACACCACATAATAACGCACGACACATGCATCTGTTTAGATTTTTATCCAAACCGCGCAAAAACAATACATCAAATAAAACCACCTTTACGTACCCTCAAAAACCTGTTAAACTCGCCAAATTGAACACCAACCATTGTCCCCCCCAACGTTATCCCCGCCCGGTCCCCCTTCAATACTGGGAACGCATCCCGGCACGGTTTGATTATAAAATACACCGATTTCAACAAGAATTTTCATAAAAAAAACGTCTTAGGTGCTATGATTGGCCAATTACACATATTGATGATCGTTAATCCTAATCCCTTAAAAGTGTATCCGAAGACGACCCTATTAATGGCCATGCTGTTTTCCGCTGTGTTTTAATTCCGCTTTGAAAGCAGATAACCTTTTCATCCATCTTGGAAAGG
>JADBJO010009024.1:72838-82838 GCA_016801955.1 Conus betulinus | reverse complement strand
GGGTGAGTGCTCGGGGGTGGATGGGTTGGGGTGGGGGGACGGGTGGGGGGGTGGGGGGGGGGGGGCTTTGGTGGGTGGGTGGGGGTAGTAGCTGGGCTGGGTGGCGAGAGGTGGGTGGTGGGTGGGTGGATAAGGGGAGGGGGGGGGGGGGTGAGGCAGGTTTGTGGGTGGGGGGGTGGGTGGGTGGGGGGGGGGGGGGGGGATGATGTGATGTGCGTGCACGCGCGTGTCTGTGTCTTTGTCTGTGTCAGGGTGATGGGATTTATGAAGCTTTTTGTTTTATAATCTCTGTAGCCTAGACGACTGAACAGAACCGTCACACATAGCTTCAGACTCAAGCTTATGTTCTCATCTCTGTAGCCTGGCCTAGATGACTATACACTGAACCTTCTCATAGCGTCAGACTCACAATAGAAGATAAAACAAAAGTAACGTCATAACACAAGTCCAATCGTCGGAAGGCAACAACAACAACAACAAACAAACAAACAAAAAAGGGGGGAAAAAAGACAAACAACAGAAAAAGGAAAACCACCAAATCATGAAAAAAAAGAGAGAGAGAAATCAAATAACAACTGGCAGCGATGACATGACAATGGCAGTGTGTACGTGGTCACCAACCTAACAGCCAGTCAGCAACAGCAAGGAAGATGGTAATCAAATCAAGCTGGCCTGTCATACACTTAGAAAAGGAGAGGAAAAAACAAACAAACAAACAAACAAACAAAAGTTTTAGGAGAGTTTCCTGAAAAAAAAAACAAAACAAAACAGGAGAATGGATCCACGAAAGGCAGGATAAAAAGCAAGCAAACACACAACAAAAACAAAAGCAATAGACGACAGTAAAGGATGTCTGTGATGGACAGCGCTGACGGCAGGAACAGAGTTGTGGGATGGGGCGTGTGAAACGTAAACCACCTAGCCGTGATCGACTATACATGTGTGACTGAATTCATCAACATCATCATCATCATCACCACCTGGGAAAGGCTCCGACCTCTGACCTTCATCGCACTCCGTCACCTGTCCACGCCCCCACCCCCACCCCCTACCCCCCTACTTCTCTCCCCCTTCTCTCTCTCTCTCTCTCTCTCTGTTTCTCTGTGTGTGCCTGTGATTCTGTCTGTCTGTCTGTCTGTCTGACCGTCTGTCTGTCAGTCTCTATCTCTCCATCTCTCCTCCATCTCTCTCTCTCTCTCTCCCTCTCCCTCTCTCTCTCTCTTTTCTCTCTCTCTCTCTCTCTCTCTCTCTCTTCTCTGCCTCTCTTTCTCTCCATCTCTTTCTCTCTCTCTCTCTCCCCATCTCTCTCTCTTCCTCTCTCCCCCTCCCTCCCTCTCTCTCAGATCTCATCCTACATTTTCTCCATCACTCTCTTCCCTCATACCCCCCAGCCCCCCACCCCCACCCCCAAGCCTCGCGTACACATAAGGCATACAGCCCTCGGATTGATTAATTACTTAATTGAAGGCGGAGAGTCACGTGCCGGGTCACTCCAGACCTGAGGGTGGACCACCGGCCTGGCTGTTAGGGCTGGACAAGTGATTATGACACGGTGCATCCCAGTTCTGTTCGTATGTGTCGGTACGCGGTTGGGGGGTGGGAGTGGGGGGGGTGGATGGGTGGGGGTGGGGGTGGGGGAGGTATGATGATAGGAGAGTGTGATGTCGGAACAAATCCGATCATGTTCATTGTTGTTCATCTGACCTCGACGGTCAACTGTGTGATGTCCACCAGCTCAACGGCGTCACACACACACACACACACACACACACACACACACACACACACACACACACACACACACACACACACAAAGAGGTGGGGAGGGGGGGGGGGGGGGATGGGGGAATGAGAGTACGAAGCACTGTCGACATTTAATTTCACACCACACAGACTCACAGACGTAAAATACAGGCACTTGGGCACGCACACACACACACACACACACACACACACACACACACACACACACACACACACACACACATGCGTGCGCTCGCACACTTACTGACACCAGTGACGTCTTTTAACATAAAAAAGAACTAGGCAAAACAATAGCGAACTATCAAACTGTAGCCCCATTTTTTTGGTCTTTTTTGTTGTTGTTTTTTTGTTTTTTTTTTTTTGTGTGAAGGAAACATAAACTTTATCTTGTGCGGCGAAGTTTTTACGTTGTTGCCTGGAAAATCGGAAGGTATAAAAATAGGTTCACCGATCAACACTTTGTTTTGTATAGCCTGAAGAAAATGACCGTGGATAAATATTTTCTCACACGAAAGGCGAATTTCTTTTTCCTCTGATTCACTGACAGCATTTCAATATGTTTTTGAAGATTTTGGAAATTTTTTTTTTTGTCTTTTACAAAAGGATTTCTTGTCAGAAGAAAAAGGCGGCGTTTGTAGAACAATGGCGCAGGATAGATAACGAGATATCAGTATGACGGGGGAGCACCGCTGCTCCTGATGCTTTTAGAGTGTTGGGACCTGCATGATGTGTGACATAAACACTTCACTGCAGACTCCATGAAAACCTCGTTGAGAGGAGATGTCCCACCTGATGTGATCTTTGAATTTCTGAAAGAGAACAACATTTTTTTTCCCCCATCTGATCTAGGGATTTTACGGAAGAAAGATTTTTTTTTTTTTAATGAAATTTCCTGTGTGTTTTTAGAAGGTGCATTTTAAACAGTTGTGCGGATGAGGTTTTTTTAAAAATTGTTTTTGTTGTTGTTGTTTGTTGTTGTTTTGTTGTTTTTCATTCAACGCCTGCCTACCTTGCGCTGAAGAGATCTAAGCTAAGTGAAAAATCGTTCATTTTCATTGTCCTATTTGTTTGCGTCTTGTCCGAAGTAGACCTAAGAGGTGGAAAAAACGCGTCGTGTTTTGTCTTGTGACTCGTTTGTCCACGTTTCTCTGGGCGGTTTTGCTGACATTTATTTCAGATTTGTGTAGATATCCACCTGCAGTCGTCTCACTTTGCAACTAGATTTTTTTTTTTTTTTTTTTTTTAAATTTTTCTTAACGACTTATGAGTTGACTTCAACGCCGTGACAGCCCTGATATGGCCCTTTGCGGTCGGCTGGGCTTAACATTATCTGTCTCTGGCTGACGCGTGCAGTCTCTCTCTTTCTTTTTTTTTTTCTAGTAGCAATGTGAGGCGACTGCCGGTGGAAATCTAATCAAATTTTAAAATGTCATTAATAGCGAATCGCCAAGAAAACGCAGACAAACGAATTCATCCTACGCCCGTCTTGCGCTGAAGTGAACGAAGACAAGTGATTGCCCGTTCATTTTCGTTGCCCAGAGTGTTTTGTATCTTGCCTCAAGAGGACCTAAGAGGTCGAAACGCGTCGTGTTTTGTCTTTTGTGATTCGTTTGTCTACGTTTTCTTGGCGGTTCGCTGTGAATTACATTTGAACTTCTATTTTCTAAGTAAATCCCTGTTTTCTAGGTAAATCCCTGGCGCGTTTTACCTTCGTCGTTTTTTAAGATCGCGTCTTTGCATACCTGCGATATTTAGCCTGTACGCTGAGTGTGAGCTTCAAGTGGGCAGTAACTCCAACATAGAAAACAACAGCAGCAGCAGGAAAGAGCCGACTGACGGCGTTTTTTTTTGATGAAGACCTATAGTAAGCGAGGCGATCAAAATTTTGTCAGCGCGTATGCGAGGTTTCCGAACAGAAGAACGTGTTGATATTTTTTTTCATGCACTTTCAGTTCGAGTCACTTAACCCAAATTCACCACGGGTGTCCGCATTCTTCAGAACAAATTCCAGATCGTTTGACGTAACACGGAACAGTTCAGCCTGCATGGGACTGTAACGTTTTCACGGCACATATATCGACAGGGGAAAGTACTCTGGCTTGTTAGCTGGGAAGTGTCTCTGTGCCCGTAGGGAATGGAAGAAAGGCACGCAACTCTGTAGAACAGACAGGGAAGGTAACTGTTAGCATTCGTAGGGAAACAAATGTAGGTATATTACTTCAGTGGAGTTTCGAGAAAATGTCAAAAGACGTAAGTTCATGCGTTAGCTCAGGGAGCGAAAGAGTTTTAAAGGCATTTGTGTTTGGATGTATGTGCCTCTGTTTGCTTCACTTTACACAACAAGTGAATAGCAATCTTATCAGGCACCAATGACAAGGGAGTTAAGAGAATTCAGCGAATCGCGTTGGTCTACACACATCCGTATCGATGAAAGAGTTGGAGACGGAAAAAATAAAAAAAATTGAGAAAAACTCTAGTCTTTGCGTTAGCTTCTTGTCACTTAGAATCCACTCGGTCTTCAGATACCTAAGGATAGGTGTGGTACCCGACAGGGCCAGAGAAGCAGCGTCCCGCGATTGGTGGACGGAACAGTCGGAATTCTCACCACCCTTCCTGTATTTTTCTTTCGCTGTGAGCAACGTTTTTGTGTCTTCACAGTTATCGTTGACCGTCTGTCCACCTCGGAACGAAGATTGCATCTCAGAACGATGCAACACTTTTTCTCTCTTTGGCTTCGTGTTGGGATGGGTGGGTGGTGCGTGTGGTGGGGGCATTACTTTGTGCAGTATTGCTTATGTCTATTTTTTCTTTTTTCTTTTTTTTTTTTTTTTTTGAATATCTTGAAATGTTTGTATTTGTCGAAAAGTTGCTTGTCCCGTTTTGTGGTGTTTGTTAGATTAGCGTGTCGTTCTATTCATTTCAGTGTTTATTTGAAGAAGGGCTTGTTTTCAGAACCGTTAATTAAGGTCTGTTCCAGTTTTCTTTTCTTTTCTGCCCTCTTTATCCAAACTGTGGTTTAAGAATTTCCCGACCGGCGGCCGTGGTGTGTGAGAAACGACGCTGACGGGGTAGTCGTAGTTCTGAAGTGGTTTTTTGGGGGGGGTCGTGGATTTCAGTGACGAGCAAAATCTCGGTGTATCAGTCATGAGTCTCGGGGTGGGGTGGGTGGGAGTTCACTGCCCCTGAGCAAGGCCCGTAACTCGCATTGAAATGGGCGAAGGGGGGGTTGTCAGACAGTCACTTCCCTTGCCTCCAGCCTGTCAACGAGGAGAGACTGAACTTGGGAGATGAACTTGACAGGAAGACTTCAGAGGGGGGAGGGGGAGGGGGGGGGGGGGGGGGGGGGGGGGGGGGGAGGAGGAAAAAGGAGAAAAAGAAAAGGTGGAGAGAAAGGGGTGGGTGGTTGGGTGGGTGGGTGGGTGGGGGGAACAAGAAGAGGCAGAGGACCAGGAGGAGAAGGAGAGGGAGGCTGTTAGACTACAGGCATTGTGGGAAACGAAAGAGGGAGGAGCAGCGAACGAACGGATGAAGGTTTGGACGAACGAACAAAACCATCAGGAAGGAGGGGTAAGGGTGTGGTGTGTGTTGGGTGTGAGGTGGTGAGGTGTGTAGGTGGTGATGGTGAGGGGGGATAGTGATGGGGGATGGGCGACAGGGGCGAAGAGGGCAGGATTTGGGGAGAGGGGAGAAAAAAAAGGGAGGGGGGGGGGGGGGGGAGCAGGGGGACGGGTCTTAAAAGGGCAAAAACTTCCTGTCCGAACAAGTCTGCCCCCCCAACCTCCCTTCCCCAGTTTGGGCGCGACAAGGGGTTTGCGTTGACGCGAAAAGGACTAGACGCTCTGTGTCTGGACGTCGGTCGGTCTGTCTGTCTGCCTGCCTGCTCTCCTCTCTATCTCTCTCTCTTCTCTCTCTCTCTCTCTCTCGGTCGGTCGGTCTGTCTGTGTCTGTCTCTATCATCCCTCTCTCCTCCTCCTCCTCTTCCTCTTTCTTCCTCCTCTTCCCTCTTCCTCTTCCTCCTCTTCTCTCTCTCTCCCTCCCTCTCTCTCTCTCTCTCTGCTGTTCCTTCTGTTCGTCGTCCTCGTAACTCGTCTTCTTACCGTCCCCCACTCCCCTCTTGCCCTATGCTGCTCGAACGCTTGCTTGTTCTCTCTCTCTCTCTCTCTCCTCTCTCTCTCTCTCTCTCTCTCTCTCTCTACCTCTCCCTCTCCCTCCCTCTCTCTCTCTCTCTCTCTCTCTCTCTCTCTGCCTCTCTCCATCCCTCACTCTCTGTCTGTCTGTCTGTCTCCCCCCCCCCCCCCCCCCCCCCCGCCCACACACACACCTTCAGAGGCAGGGCCTGAAAAAACTCACAGACGAAAAACACTGCCAGGAATAGAGATCAACGTCCCGAACAACACAAAGACGCTGTGTGCACAAACCCCCAAGTCGTTAGGCGAGGGGGGGAGGGGGGGGGGGGGGGGGGGGGGGGGGGGGGGGGGGGAGTCCAGGGGAGCCAGTCTCCTCGCCCAGTCGTGGCAGACGGAACGGGATGGAGTCTGGAGAGGGTTTGAAACCTTGCTGGCGAAGTAGGCTGCCTTCAGGCTTCGCGTCCACCGTCGTCTCCGGTGATGAGGCAGACGGGCATCGTCAGTTCCTGTAGAGTCTGTGGAAGGGAGAAGGGTGGGGTGGGGGAGGGGAGGGTGGATTGGATGGGGAGGGGCAGTGTGGTATGTGTGTGTGTGTTGTTGTGTGTGTGTATGTGTGAAGGGGGGAGGGGGGGGGGGGTGGCACCCGGTGCTACTACACTGACTTCACCTGTACCATAACAACGCCTGGGCAGCGAAAGTTACCGGGGATTCGAACTCGTAACGTTTTGGAGCACCCGTCCGATTGGTAGATTTTTCGTTTTTTTTTTTTTTTTTTTTTTTTAAATTTTTTTTATTGGCGTCAGTCAGTCCATGAATTGTGTGTGAGCTGAACATGTGATCAAGGCAAACGAGGAATGAAGTGTGTGTGTAATCGATTCTGCGTTCTGGTCGCATCAGTTCTGTAGTAGGTCGATCAGTGGTGAAGCAGAATGTTGGTCCCCATTGTTGTTGTTGTTGTGTTGTTGTTGTTGTTGTTATTTGTTGTAGTAGTAGCTGTTGTTTGTTTTGTTGCTGTTGTTGTTGTTTCCTTCTTTCACTTCTTCTCCTTCTGTACTTTCTTCTCTCCTTCTGTACTCTTCTTCTCTTTCTTATTCTTCTTCTTCTCTTCTTGTTCAGCATTTTCATCATCATCATCATGATCTTCTTCTTTCTCATTTTCTTCTCTTCTTCTTCTTCTTCTTCTTCTTCTTCTTCTTCTTCTTCTTCTTCTTCTCCAAGGTCCTAATTCTTCAAGGTCCTAGAAAACTTCAAATCAAAAGAAAAAAAAAGTGTTGAATCAAGACTTAGAAAACAACCACTCAATCACGACCAAGCACACTGAAACGCCTTTTAAAACTTTTGCTCCTTCTCTTCACCCCCACCCATACACCTCTCTCTCTCTCACGGTTCTCCCTCCCCCCCCCCCCCCCCCCCTCCCCCCCGCCCGCTTGCAGCCTTAGCGTGGGAGGTAACACTTCTGGTGATGTCGTGGAAAGGAGGACGAGATAAGGATGAAACCATGGGAGAGTGCGGAGGGGAAAAGGGGAGGTTTGGGGGGGGAGGGGGGGGCGAGCGGGGATGGGGGATGGGGGAGGGGGAACGGCGATATGGGGAGAGAGGGGGTGGGGTGGGGTGGGGGTTTGGGAGGAAGAAGAGCTGAGGGATGGAAGCGACTATGGACAAGAGAGGGTGGTTCTCAAGTGGAGGGGCGAGTGTCGCCCAGAAAGAAGGTATCGGAGGTTGAGGAGGGGCAGAGGGCGCGTCGGGCAGAGAGACTCTTTTTTGCCCCAGTAAAGAGATTTCGTGGGAGAGGGAGAGAGAGAGAGAGAGAGAGAGAGAGAGAGAGAGAGAGATGGCGGGGAGAGAGGAGAGAGAGGGGAGAGAGAGGAGAGAGAGAGAGAGGAGGAGAGGAGATGAGAGAGCGAGGAGAGAGAGAGAAACAGACAGACAAGAGAGGGAAAGATGGAGAGAGAGGGAGAAGAGAGCGAGAGAGAGAGGAGAGAGAGAGAGAGAGAGAGAGAGATAATGTGTGTGTTAGAGAGAGAGGAGAGGAGAGAGAGAGAGGAGAGAGAGGAGAGAGAGAGAGAGAGAGGACAGACAGACAGACAGACAGAGACAGACAGACAGAAAAAGACAAAAGTATTTGGAGTGGTGCGGGGAGCAAAAGAGCTTGTGGCGGCGGACCCCGGGTTTGGAGAGCCAGTTGACACTGGCCCGGAGGGGCAGTGAGGGGAGAGCAGGCCGCAGGAGCCGGGGAGTCCGGAGGGGTCGGGGGTTCCTGTCCCAGGGCGGCCCTTGGAGGAGTGCTCGGGGCCTTTGATTTGAGGAGGAGTGTGGAGAGGGTCCACAGTTGGTGCCGAGGACAGCGGCGACCCACTGGTCCTCTCTGGCTTTGTGGGTGTGTGTGGTGTGGTGTGTGTGTGTTGTGTGTGTGTTGTGTGTGTTGTGTGTGTGTGAGTGTAGTGTGTGTGTGTGTGTGGTGTAGTGTGTGTGTGTGTTCGCACGCGCGTGTGTGTGTAGCAGCAGTAGTGGTGGTGGTGGTAGTAGTAGTAGTAGTAGTAGTAGTAGGGTAGGTTAGTAGTAGTCAGTTTTATGTCTGTTCACAGCGGTGGTGGGGTGTGTGTGTGTGTGTGTGTGTGTGTGTGGTGTGGTGGTGTGGTGGTGGTGGTGGTGGTGGTGGGTGGGTGTGATGTGTGTGTGTGTGTGGTGTGTTGTGTGTGTTGTGTTGTTGTGTTGTTCTTCAGTTTAACGTCTTCCCAACAAAGTGATTTCAGGACGGTTTTATAGTGATAGAGTGTATGATGAAAAGAGTGTGTGTGTGTGTTTGGTTTGTGTGGTGTGCGTGCAGTGCTGTGTGTGTATGGTCGGCTGCTGTGTGGTGTGGTGTGGTGGGTGTGTGTGGTCTGTGTGTGTGTGGGCGCGCGCTCTGTGTGTGCGTGGTGTGTGTCCCGTCCGGAGGGGAAGGAGAGAGACTGTCATCATCGGCACAGACCTGTGCTGTTTGGGAGGATGAGTGCGTGGGGTGTATGACGAGTGGCGATGGGATGCGTGTTTCTGTGTGGGTTGGTGGGTAGTGTGTGTGTGGGTGTTGTAGGTTAGGAGGGTAGTGGAGTGTGAAGAAGAAGAAGAGAGAGAGAGAGAGAGGCGAGAGAGAGGGAGAGAGAGAGTGAGGGGTGAGGGACGCGAGAACGAGAGAGAGAGGCAGAGAGAGAGTTTTGTGGTCTGTTAGAAAAACAGAACGTTGGAATGGTGATGATGTTGATAGAGGGGGGCGGGGGAGGGGAGGGAGAGATGAGGGAGAGAGAGAGTTGTGGGAGGAGAGAGAGAGTTATGTCTGTTAAGGTGGTGGTGGTGGTGTCGTGTGTGATGGTGACGTAGTGGTGTGGGTGGTGTGTGTGGAGAGAAGGAGGGACGGGGGAGTTTGAGAGAGAAACAGTTTAGACAGATTTCACGAGAGAGAAGTGAGGGAGAGTAAGAGAGGAGGTGTGTGACGAGTGTGTGTGAGGAAGAGGTGTTTGAGAGAGCGCGATGAGAGATGTGTGAGAGAGTCTTGTGAGAGAGTGTGAAGTGTGTGGTGAGAGGTGGAGTGTCGGTGTCGGTGGCGGAGCGCACTGTGTGGACGGGTGTGTGTGGTCCGTCGGGGAGGAGGCCCGAAGGAAGAGGGATGTCATCATCGGACAGACGAGTGTGTTTGGAGGATGAGGATGTCGAGCGGTGGGGTGTATGACGAGTGGCGATGGTTGATGGCGTGTTGAGGGGGGTATGGTGTTACATGTTTTGTGGGTTGTAGGTTAGAGGGAGTGGAGAGAATGAAGAAGAAGAGAGAGGAGAGAGAGAAGAGAGGAGAGGTGAGAGAGGAGTTGAGGGAGGCGAGAGAGAGAGGAGAGAGAGAGAGAGTTTTGTGTCTGTTAAGAAAAAACAGAACGTGAAGTGGTGATGATGTGATGAGGCGGGCGGGGGAGGGGAGGGGAGAGAGAAGAGGAGAGAGGAGAGGAGGAGAGAGAGAGATGAGAGAAGCGGGCTGAGAGAGGGGACGAGAAAAGAGAGAGCAGGAGTACTGTTAAGAAAAACAGAGCGCGATGATGGAAGGAAGGGACGCAGGGGGGAGGTGAGGAGAAACAGAGGGCAGG
>JADBJO010009024.1:67838-70338 GCA_016801955.1 Conus betulinus | reverse complement strand
ATATTGATTAAGAAAACTGATCGTTTGAACATCGCTATTCAGTCTTTTTTTTTTCTCTCCAGTTTTCTGCCTTCGTTCCGTCTCCCCCCCTCCCCCCCCTCCCTCTCCCTTCTTCTCTCTCGACCAGCTCCTCCCCCATCCCCTAACCTCTCCTCCCTTCCCCTTTCATTCAGTAAATCCTGGAGCACGATCACCACACCCTCCTTATCTGTGTTGGTCAGATTCTCTCTGTCTCTCTCTCTCTCTGTCTCTGTCTCTCTGTCTGTCTGTCTCTCTCTCTCTGTCTCTTTGTCTGTCTGTCTCTCTCTCTCTCTTTGTCACTCACTCACTCTGTCTCTCGCTCTCTCTCTTTCTCTCTCTCTCCTCTCTGTCTCCCTGTCCCTGTCTCTGCCTCTCTCTTAGTCTGTCTCTCATTCTCTCTCTGTGTGTGTCTTTCTCTCTCCTTTCCCACACGAGAGAGAGAGAGAGAGAGAGAGAGAGAGGAGAGAGAGAGAGAGAGAGGGGTGTGATACTATCACCCTTTTGTCTCTCCGCAAGCCAGCCCCCTCATCCACCCCCCACCCTCACCCTCACCTTCTGCCCGTGAGCTGGGGGGGAGGGGGGAGGGGGGGCGGACGGGGGCGGGGGGGGGGGAAACTTGAGAGACTCGGAGGGGGATTCCCACCGGGTTGGGTTCGTTGGTTCCCTTCTTCGTGCCACGCCGCCAGCTTCTTCCCGAGGCCCCGAACCGTTTCGCTTTATCTTATCGCGCCGCTCGTTCGCCTGAAACCGGAGCGGGCTAAGTGCAAGTTAATAGTCGTTCGACTGGAACACGCCGGATCCAGTTGCGCCCCTTCGCCGAGCTCGGCGGCGCTCGGGTCGCCTCGGTTGCCTCCCTTGAGGGGACGGGCCCCTTTCTCTCTCTCTCTCTCTCTCTCTCTCTCGACGACGTACGGCCCGGAGCTGGGCTGGGCTGGCTTGTTTGTTGGGCTGTTGGCACGGTTGTTATAACTATCAATTATTTTATTTTATTTTTTTTTTCTTTGGGGGGAGGGGGGGGGGGGGGGGGAGAGGGAAAACCACGCGAGACTCGGGAAAGGGGTGGGGGTGGGGGAGGTAGGGATGAGTCGGGAGGGGGAGGGTGGGAGTAGGAGGATGAGGAAGTTTTTGGATTGCTTTGGAAAGGTATCTCTTAGGGAGACTGAACACCTTCAGAATGTTGCCAGGAGAGAGAGACGGAGAGAGAGAGAGAGAGAGGAGAGAGAGAGAGAGAGAGAGGAGGAGAGAGAGAGAGAGAGTGTGTGTGTGTGTGTGTGTGTGTGTGTGTGTGTGTGTGTGTGTGTGTGATCAGGGGAGGGAACTGTGGTGGTGGGGGGGGGGGGGGGGGGGGGGGGGGGGGGGGAAGGTAGAAGGTTAGCTGGGAAGAAAGAAATCTGGGAAGTTTGCTCACGTGCAAGGGCTCATCGTCTGAAATTTCCGGTTTTGTATGTTATGTGCGGTTTGGTTTGGTAGTCTAGTCCCCGACCAACGAAGCTGGCTGCTTTCCGTCAGAAAAACTGTGAAATAATGTTTAACGGGCCGACACCCGTGCAGAGAACGTGTTTGTAAGAAGACCTGCACAAATCCTTAGGGGTAGGGGGTAGGGTGGGGGGTGGCCGGGAGGGGGGGGGGGGGGGGGGGGGAGGGGGGTAGGGGAGTCTGTGAAGGGAGAGAATCGTTATTGGGGATGGGAATCTAGTATTGAAGGGAGACAATCATTATTTTGGATGTGAATCGCATATTGAAGGCAGAGAATCGGTATTGGGGATGTGAATCAAGTATTGAAGAGAGACAATCATTATTTTGATGTGAATCAAGTATTGAAGGGAGGACAATCATTATTTTGGATGTGAATCTAGAGAATCTTTTATATTATAATGTGAATCTAGTATCGACAAAAGATGTGGTGGAAAAGTAAGTCTTTGAGTAAGGGGTGCGGGCGGGGGGGGGGGGGGGGGGGGGGGGGGGGGGGGGGGGGGGGGAGGTGGGGGTCGGCATGGAAGTGTGACAACACACTGACGGAAGGGAGGGAGTGGTTTATGATGAGAGTCGTTGCCGGGGAGAGGAGGTGTCGGTGCACACGCCGTTTCATCATCAATCCTCTTCTGACCGCCACGATTCCTGCGATGGTTCGGGCTCTCTTCCCGTGTTGTAGAATGCCAGCTCCATTCAAACCTGCCTAAATCCCCCCACCCACCCCCCCACCCCCCCCCCCTCCCCCCACCCCCCAATCCTCCCCCCACCGATGCCAAACGATGCCAAACCAGATCCCTCGCTGTGATTGCTTTGATCAATACAGTGCTGTTCCAACGGCCGAAGCATTCTGGGCGTCGTTTTGGGCTCGGTTAACGTGGATGCTCTTTTCTCTGGGTAGGAACAAGTTCTTTTCCATTTTCTTGGTCTCCATCTGTGATATCTTACAACGTAGTAAAACTGTTCTACTATTCAGCTCAAGGGAAAGCTTGCCGAACTGTGTGAGACA
>JADBJO010009024.1:65000-66678 GCA_016801955.1 Conus betulinus | reverse complement strand
AGAGAGAAGATAAGAGAGAGAGAGAAGAAGGCAGAGAGAGAGAAGTTGATAATGATTATGATTACGATGGCGATGAGGAATATCTGACTGCGGTCACAATAACTCCGGCATCTTATGACTAAATCGTGACCTTATGGGGCGATCGTGTAAGCGCAGTCAGGACCAGCGCAGCCAACCCTGCCAGCCAGCCACCTTTCGCGGCACGCTGCTTGTTATCAAGGCGGGGGGGGGTGCCGCCCGCTGTCGTTATCATCATCGTTCATCCTGATCGTCCAAGTCGTCTCCGATGTCAGTCTCCGTCATGAATAGAATGCATGCATGTGTTGTTCGTGTCTCGCCAGGTCCTGTGTGGACGTTTTTTTTTCTTCTTTTTTTTTCCTTCATAATTCATGGAAGACGCAACTTTTTGTTTGTCTATGTCGTAGGGCACTTATCTGACTAATGAGTACAGGTTAATGGTCAGCCTCCTCTCTCCTCTTCACTCGATCTCGTCTCTCCTCAGTGCGCCTCCACTACGTCTCTCCATCATTCTCTCCGGGTATCACCTCCTGTGTTGGTTGTTTTCTCGTGGGTCTCTAGTCTGCGGCGCGCCGCGTTTTGTATGTGTTATATAAACCATGGGCTGCATTCGTTGCATGTGTGTATATGTTATCGGACGTGCATATATGTGTGGGCTACGTGCGTCGATGTGGGCGCGCGCGGCGCGCGCGCGCGCGCGTGTGTGTGTGTGTGTGTGTGTGCTTTGGCGTGCGTGGGCGCGAGCGCATGTCGCTCTCGTCTCTCTCTCCTCTCTCACTCTCTGTGTCTCTCTGTGTCTCTGTGCCTGCGGGCGGCATGTCGTGCTTACATGCGTGGGCCTTCGCGCACTCTCTCTCGCTCTCTCATCTATCTCTCTCTCTCATGGCTGTAGAGTGATTGTGTGGTGTGGGTGTGGGTGGGTGTGTGTGTGTGTGTGTGTAAATGTGTTAACTGCGAAATGTATTGAACCCAGTATTCTTGACTCTATAACGCGAACGGGGGGAAAACGGCTTTGAGCAACGTAATCAGCTCGATTAGCAGCCTTTAGATCTTCCTAGAAGTTGTGTAATATTTACATCATCGACTGAAAGCTATCGGCCTTAACAGGCCTAAAGGATATCAACAACAATAACAAAAAACAAACAAACAACAAACAAACAAAAAAACCCCAGTCCAGGCAATGGACTTCACTACCGAAAGTTCAGAATGAGCGAAGAAGACGTGTGTGATGGTGTGAGGGGCGGCGCGGAGGGGGCGGGGGGTATGTGCAGTTGTGGTTGGGGATGGTGGTGGTGGTGGGGGGGGGGGGGGAGGGGGAGAAGGAGCAAGAGGGAGTTGGAGGGGGGGGGGGAGTTGGAGGGGAGGGGGGGGGTGGGGGGCTTCTTGGTCTTTGTTGTACAAAAGCGGAAGGTTTTGTTGGGCTCGTGACGTCTTCCCCTGATTTACTGTAATCTGGTGGCCTTTGTTTAGGTCGTGGTGGTGTTTTGGGGGGTGTCGGTGAAATGATCGTGTTTGCGTGTTGGTGATGGTAGGGGTGGTGGGGGTGGTTGTGTGTGTGTGTGTGGTGTGTGTGTGTGTGTGTGAGTGTTGCACGCGCGCGCGCTGCGCGCGCGCGTGTGTGTGTGTGTGTGTGGTGTGTGTGACAGTGAGTGAGTGTGAC
>JADBJO010009024.1:47500-57500 GCA_016801955.1 Conus betulinus | reverse complement strand
AACTGCACATGAACGTAATATAATTCAACATTTGAACATAAAAAAGCAACCGCCCGCCACAAGAAGGGTGGGGGTGAGGGCATATGGTGGTGGTTGCAGGTGGATGGGGTTAGGACAGGGGTCGCGGGGGTGGGGGTGGGGGATCAGTTTTACGATTATCTTCCTTTCCCTTTGAGCTAGAAAACCGAAGTGAAGACACGTCCAAGTTTATTTGCCATCTGTTTTAAAAAAACACTCTGGTTGACCCTCCTTCTCCACCCCCGTCCTCTCCCCCCCCCCTCCCCCTCAGTTACACCCCCTCCCCTTCACCCTCTTCCACCCCCCCCCCGTCCCCCTCTCCGCAGTCCATCCCCCCCCCCCCTCGGCCCCCCCCCTCTCCGTGCCCCTCTATTTAAACCTGGTAGGTGACGCATACAGCAGGCGCTTGATGGAGCCGGCCGAAACCTGAGCACGTGCGACTTACAACAGCCGCTCGTGACGTGTGGTCTCTGGCAGATGACAAGTGCACGTGCAACGACTGGCACATGTTTTTTTTTTTTTTTTTTTTTTTTTTTCCTCCTCCTCTTCTCTCGCTTTTCTGTCCCCCTGCCCTCGGTGTGGTTGGCGGGGACGGTGGTGGTGGTGGCGGTGGTGGTGGGGGAGTGGTGTGGTTGTGGCGGAGCGGGTAGAATATGCGGCGCTTTACTTGAATACTGCTCAAAGATTGGTACTATACACCTTAGCGATATTCGTACAGGATCAGCATCAAGGTTATGCCCTCCTCCCATCCCCCCCCCCCCCCCCCAACCGTTTTTTGTTGTTGTTTTTTTTTTTTAATTTAAAGCAAACGAATAAATCAACAAACAAACACTTAAACTTTATTTTCGTTGACATTTCAAGCAATGTTTTTTTTTTTTTTAAGTCGTCGAAAAAGGAGTCGCCGTTCGAATATTCGGTAAATTTTTTTTCACTTGGTCGGAGGTGGTGGTTTTTTTTTTTTTTTTTTTTGATAGGTATTCTGGGTTTGAAAAGTGCTATCGAGACCTAGTCAGTTGATGGTTATCAGCTGTATGAATTGTTGTGTTTCTTCCTTTTTTTTTTTTCTTTTCTTTTTCTCTCTCTTTCTCTCTCCCCCCCCCCCCCCCCCCTTTTTTTTTTTTTTATTCTGAACAGTTTATAGATAACACGTTTGAGCGCAACGACCGGTAGGTAAATAAAGGAAGGCGGCATCAGACGGGTCTTTCAGTTTGTGTACAGGGACAGAATAGTTTAGTCTGCAGAACCCTGAACCAGTGACAAAGTTAGCGTTCGGTTGAAATTGAAGTGAAAGGCTTGATTACAACATGTCTCTCTCTCTCTCTCTCTCTCTCTCTCTCTCTCTCTCCTCTCCTCCCTCTCTCACCCTCTCCTCTCCCCTCTCCCTCTCTCTCTCTCTCTCTCTCTCTCTCTCTCTCTCTCTCTCTCTCTCTGTCTGAACCGTGAACCTCGACGGGTGTTGTTGGCTAGTGTAAATAGGATGGTAGCCATAGGGGGAGAGAGAGAGAGAGAGAGAGAGAGAGAGAGAGAGAGAGAGAGAGAGAGTGAGAGTAGAGAGAGAGAGTCATTGTGTTGTGTGTGTGTGTATGCGCATGCGTGGGTGTAAGAAAGAGAGAGAGAAAAGAGGAGAGAGAGAGAGAGGGGGAGGATGGAAAGGAGAGAGAGAGGGAGAAGCGTGGTGTGTGTGGGCGCATGCGTGCGTGCGTGGGGTGCGAGAGAGAGAGAGAGAGAGAGAGAGAGAGAGAGTCTGTATTTTGGTGTGTGTGTGCGCGCGCGCGGGGTGCGTAGGTGCGAGAGAGAGAGGAGAGGAGAGAGAGAGAGAGAGAGAGAGAGAGAGAGAGAGAGATAGAGAGAGAGCGAGCGAAAAAACGAAAACAAGTACGGTCGGAGAGACAAGAGCAGGTCAAAGTGGCGATTGACGTGAGTCATGTACATGCTGCGTCGTCTGTCTCTCGTTGACTCGCTTCTCAGTCCATGGCTTGTTAGGGAACTTGTCAGTCTTCAGTTTATTGCGAAGAACTACGTCACTATTCCCCCCCCCCTCCCTCCCGCGACCCCCACCGCCCAATCGCCATCCCTCCTCTCTCTCTCTCTCTCTCTCTCTCTCTCTCTCTCTCTCTCCTATATGTTAGAGAATCTCTCTCTCTCTCTCTCTCTCTCGCTCTCCTCTCTCTCTCATCTCTCTCCGTCTCTCTTCTCTGTGATAAAAAAGTATCTCCTTCTCTGTTGAAGAATCTCTCTCTGTCTGTCTCTCCCTCTCTCTCTGAAAGGCAAAGGGGGAGAGTCATTCGGGCCAGCCACGTGGACGCCCCTCAACTCCCACCTCCACCCCCACCCCCACCCTCACCCCCCTAACCCCTCTCCCCATTCCCCCACTCTAGCCCCCCACCTCCCACCCCCCCCGTTCTCGGTCTCACGCATGCGCGCGCAATACGATTAAGCGGAACAAGCTCTCGGGCCGACCATTTGCTGATGCAAATGCAATTGAGGAGCACCGGTGGCCGAGTGGCCAAGGCCCCCATCATCGTGCAGTTGCGTCTGCTGTTTGCCCTCTGCCGGATGAGTGCGATGGTCATCACGACGTGACGGCCATACGGGGCGGCTCAAGGAAGAGGGGGGGGGGGGGGGGGGGGGGAAGGGGAGGGGGGATGGGTGGGGGGAGTGGGGGAGGTGGGGGTAGACGAGGAGTTGAGGAGGGGAGAGGGTAAGGGTGAAGGGGATCGGAAGGGAAAGGGTGGTGGTGGTGTGGTGGTGGTGTTGGTGATGTCCCTCTATTTCGTTGAAGTGGAAGAACTGGAAATGGTGGGGGGGGGGGGGGGGGGGGGGGGGGGATGTTAGATGGGGGGTGAGCCTGTGATACAGACAGAGGCTTTAGAGGAATGCCTCCGACACCAAATTTTTATTTATCTGTTTGTTTATTGATTGATTGATTGATTGATTGCACTTTGGTCAGCGATTCATGTCAGATATAGAGAAGGGGAGGGGGTGTGGGGGGGGGGGGGGGGGGCTTGTAGGGCTCGGTGGTAGGGACGCTTTGTGGAAGCCTACCTCTCTCACTGCCGCCCCCCCCCCCCCCACCCACCCCACTCCTTCCACTGTACCATCTCATCTGAAGCGTGTGTGTGTTTTTGTTTGTGTGTGTGTGTGTGGTGTGTGTGTGTGTGTGTGTGTGTGTGTGGACGTGAATCCTAAGAAAA
The DNA here is from genome assembly GCA_016801955.1 of Conus betulinus. Taxonomy (NCBI): domain Eukaryota; kingdom Metazoa; phylum Mollusca; class Gastropoda; order Neogastropoda; family Conidae; genus Conus; species Conus betulinus. Next base: position 54,288 of record JADBJO010009024.1, on the reverse strand, counting down.
CTCACCTGAAAGATGAGGAAGTGTACCCCTTTTGCTTGCGTGTACACACACACACACACACACACACACACACACGCACACACACAGAGAGAGAGAGAAGAGAGAGAGAGAGAGAGAGAGAGAGTCTGCCGTCTTCGACCAGTCACAAGATCCGTGGCAGCGCTCGGCAGAGAGATTATTATAGGCTACCTTGCGCCAGAGACCGCTCCACCTGGTACCAGAAACGATCAGACAGAAGGAAAGCGGCACGACTCTCATTGCCACTTCCCCTTAGTCCCCACCCGCCCCCTCCCCCTTCCCCCTCCTGCTTCACTGCACCCCCCCACCCCACTCCCGTTTCCCATCTCCCCACTCCCCCACGCCCCCCTTCCCTTTCCGCCCTCCTTCTTCACACGGGACACGCTGTCCCCCACAGACAGCGCCTGACACGGTCCACTTTCCCACGATCCCACCTCGGCCTGGAGTTTCCAAAAGGTGGCCTTGCCGGACTTTGGGACGACACGAGCCATGCTGTTGCCGTCCCTCACGCTCGGGTCCCTCGCTACGTCACTGTCTACGTCACGTGGACCGTGACCGATGGAGCCATTCCCCCTCCCCGCGCCCTCTCTCCTTTCCCCCCCCCCCCCCCCCCCCCCCTCCCCCATCCACACACACAACGTTCCAACTCGCCAGCAGCTCCTCCTTGCTCGTTCACGTTGTTTGTCTCTCTCTCTCTCTCTCTCTCTTCTCTTCTCTCTCTCTCTCTCTCTCTCTCCTGTCCTGTCCTCCTGTCCTGTCGTGTCCCCTTTTGTCCGGACAACCAGCCATCGTAGTCGTCAGCAGCAGGCTGTGAGGTGGGATTGTGGTGTGCACGTGCACTGCGGCGTCCTAATCCCATCACGGGCCTCGCACGCGCGTTCTTACTCTCCACCGCACCTCCAGCACCCCCGCCCCCGCCCCCCCCGTCCCGCCCCCCCCCCCACCCTCCACCCTAACCCCGTCCGTGCCTTCCTTCCGCCCACCCCCCCCCCCCCCCCCCCCCCCCCCTACTCCAAGACGGGCCGCCACTCGAGAGCCAGCAATTTCTTCTTCCTGTGGACCGGTTGAGCAAACAAGAAGAGAGAAGTCGACCTCTTCTCTGGTCAACACGTCGGCGAAGTGTGGGGGGGGGGGGGGGGGGGGGGGGGAAGGACAATCTCTCATTTTTTTAACAGGTTCTGGTGTGGCTGGTAGGAGGAAAGGGGAAGGGAAAGGTGGTGTGTTGTTGGTGGGGGTATTGGGATTAACGGTCACCAAGTCGGATTTTTCCTCTGGGCCATTTGAAGAGGATACTACTGAGGGAAGGAGTGAGTTGTCTTTTCTTTTCTTTTTTTTTTTCTGTCAAATTCTTTCGTTGCTTTAAGGATCTCTTCCCTTTCTCTTAAAAAAAAAAAAAAAAAAAAGACGTGTAGTGTACAGGAGCGGGCGGCTAGACGTGAAACGATACGTCCCGTGCCGTGACAAGCTAAGAAAGTCCGTGGCCGAGCTGGGCGAGTTCGGTTTAAGATGGGGAGGCGACTCTTTTCCTTCCAGATGATGGCCCGCTGTGGCCTGCCTGTGTTGTTTGCTCAGAGGCAGACCCCGGTGATCCCCTTGTCTGACGGAGTCGGAAGCCGCGTCGCTAAGAAATCGTCGCTGACACTGTTCCAGATGGTTTGCAAAGGTTTCCGCAACGAGAGAAAGGGATGCGCGGAACACCACACAGACCCGGAGATCTCATATATACACACACTTACGCACACACCGACACAGTCATGCTCTCTCTCACTCATCTCTCTCTCTCTCTCTCTCTCCTCTCTCTCTCTCTCTCTCTCTCTCTGAGAGAAGAGCTGTGCGGTTCACCACACAAACACGAAGTCACAAGAACGTGTGCATGCACACGCTGTCGCTCTCTCTCTCTCCTCTCTCTCTCTCGTCCGCTCTCTCCTCTCTCCTCTCTCTCTCTCTCTCTCTCTCTCTCTCTCATAAAGGAAAAGCTGTGCGGTACACAACACCAACACGAAAAGTCACAAACGCACAGGAAGCACATGCATATGCACTCTCCCTCTCTCTCTCTACTCTCTCTCTCTCGGTTCTCCTCCGCTCTCTCTCCTCCTCTCTCTCTCTCTCCTCTCTCTCTCTCACATGTCACACACACACTACACACACACACACACCACACCCACACACACACACACACCCACACACACACCCATACACCCATAGACGGACGAAGAGAGAGAGAGGTATTGTGTAGATGGTAGATACCTTGTTTACCAGAACACACAAATACAACAAAAAAAACAACACACCAGACAGAGAGGGAGAAGAAGCGAGAGATAGAGAGAGAGATTTGTTAGATGGGTTATAGAGAGAGAGAGAGGAACATCGACGTCAACACAACGTGGGGGAGAGGGTGGAGGCCGGGGGGTGTCGACACCCTATTTTACATCACCACCTACTAAACACCGTCCAATTCCCCCCCCCCCCCCCCCCCCACACCCACCCCCCACCCCCCCCCACCCCCCCCCTGTCCCCAACGACCACAACAAGGGAGAACTACCCAACCAAAAGGAGTCTGCTACGACCTCCCTGTTTTACTCATCCTGTGCCCTCCATCTCCGCTCCCCCCTCCCTTCCCCTCCCCCCAGCCCCCCCCTACCCCCCCCCCCCCCCCCCAACCTCTCCTTCCGCCCTCCAAGTTTCGTCTCGTTCGTCTTCCTCCCACCACCGCCTCAAACCCCCCCCACCCCCCCCCCACCTCCCTTACCCTGATCGTGTTCGGAGCAGCTCGGGGCCAGTAGCTATACGGATGGTATCGATTCTGTATTATCTACCTCGGTCGGGTCCCCGGGGAGTTTAATGTCGCCCACTAAACCGAGGAGGGAAGGCGGAGGTGGGGGGTGGGGGCCACAAATACACGACTCCCTCATGCCAGAGCGAGCTCGGTCTCCTCCCGCGGGCCTCTCCTCCTCCCCCCCTCCCCCCCCCCCCCCCGCCCGCCCATTCTTGTCTGTCTGTCTCTGTCTGTATGTATCGTCTTTGTCTGTCTGTCTGTATGTCTGTCTGTCTCTCTCTCTCTCTCTCCTATTATCGATCTTTCTCCACGCTCTCTCTCTCTCTCCCTCTCTCTGTGTCTCTCTGTGTTGTCTCTCTCTGTCTCTCCCCCACCCCTTCCCTGTCTGTCTCTCGTTCCGTCCGTCTGTGTCTCTCTCAATTTTTCTTCTATCACTCCTTCCTCTTTCTCTGTCTCTCACGTTCTCTCTCTCTTTTTCTCTCTCCGTCTCTGTCTCTCTCCCTCCTCATCTGTCTGTCTATCCGTCTTCTATCTGTGACTCTCTTCCTCTCTCGCTCGCTCTCTCTCTCTCTCTCTGGTGCTGCTCGCTGCCGCTCGCCGGCAGATGGCAAGAGACAATTCCATACGCTTGCAACTCCATCAGACTCACAGAGCTTGGGGGGGGGGGCCTGACCGCCCTCGGGGGGAGGGGGGGGGGCAACCACCCCAACCTCACCCTCACCCCACCTTCTCCTCGTTTCCTGCCCCCCACCCTCCCTAGCTTACCCCCCTCCCCTCCCTTTCTCCTCCATCACCTTCCACCACCTCCACCCCCACCACACCCCACCCCAACCCCGCTCTATCATCCCATCCTTCTGCGCATCCTTATACAGCACCCACCCACCCTCACCCCCACCCCCAGCCCCTCCAGATCCCCACCCGTTCTGTCTTTGATCCGGGGGATGGGGGATGGGGGGAGGGGGGAGGGATTCAGTCAGCGTCTTGTGTCTGGTATTGATGAGAAGGATACAAGCAACCCCCACCTTCTCTCTTCCTCCACCCCATCATCCCTCTTCCCCACCCCCCCCCCCACCCCCCCCCCCCGAATCCTAATCCTTCCCTCGTCCGCCTCCCTTTCATCACCCAGCAACCCTGTCCTACCCCCAAGGCATTCTTAAAGTTTTTTTTGGGGAAAAGCCCCCCTTCTCGCTCTCTTCCGCTCTCTCTCTCTCTCTCTCTCCTCTCCCTCCTCTCTCTCTCTCTCTCTCTCTCTCTCGCTTCCCCCCCCCCCCCACCCCCCAATCCTCTTTCCCCTTCCTGCGTCTTCATTTTTCATCCACACAACTCCTTTTATGTATTTTTTTTTTTCTTCTCTCTCCCCACCTCTCTTCTCTCCTCTCACTCTCCTCTCTATTTCCGGCAGTTGCCCTTTCGGGGGTCTTGTGTGTTCTTTTGTGGTTATCCGCTGGAGGACAGTTTGGAAATGAAGGAATTAAGGGAGATTTGCTTTTGTTGCGTGTCTGATTTTTACCCTTCCCCCCCCCCCTCCCCTTCCCCCCCCCCCTCCCCTCCTCCCCCACTCCGTCCTCTTCGTCACTGCTTCTTCCTTCCTTCTTCTCTTCTCTTCCTTCTCCTTCTCCTCCTCTCCCCCGCTTGTCTTTCTCCTTCACTGCCTCTCCAGCGCCGTCTCCACCGGCGGCTGTCTTCTTCTAGTGTCACGACACCAGAGTGGGGTGTGTAGTGTGTGGTGTGTAGTGTGTGTGTGGTGTGTGTGTGTGTGTGTGTATAGTGTGTAGTGTGTGTGTGTGTGTGTAGTGTGGGTGTTATGTGTGTGGGTGTGTAGTGGGTGATGTGGTAGTGTGTGTGGGTGTGTGTAGTGTGTGTTGTGTGTGTGGTGTGTGTGGTGTGTGTGTGTGTGAGAGAGAGAGAGAGAGAGAGAGAGAGGAGAGAGAGAGAGAGAGAGGCAAGACAGACAGACAGATAGACTCGTACACACACACACACACACACACACCACACACACCGCACGCACCACGCACGCACAGCACACACACACACACACACACACACACACCACACACACACACACACACACCACACAACACACACACACAGAGATGTTTGCAATCGTAGTCAGCAGAACGCATTTGACCATGACATTGAGTGTTCGGGGGCCCTGCCCAGCCACCCTTCCCCACCTCCCACCCCCCAAACCCAACAACACACCACACACGCACACAACGCGCACACACACACTCCACACACTCACAACACACACACACACAACCACACACACACACACACACAACACACACAACACACCCCTCCTAAGCACCCGCAGTCTTCACACCCCCACCCCCCCCCCCCCTTCCCCACCCTTCCCTCTCGCCCTACTATCCCTTCCCTCGTTTCCTTTCAAAGTCCTGGCTCCGAGACATACCCCCCACCTTCCACCCCCCCTCCCCCATCCCTCTTCATCACCCCCCCCCCCACACACACACCTTCCACCCCCCTCCCCATCCCTCTCACCCCCCCCCCCCCACACACACACCCCACCCCACCCCCCCATCCCTCTCACACACACTCACCCCCCCCCCCACACACACACACCCACCTTCCACCCCCCCTCCCCCATCCCTCTCACCACCCCCCCCCCCCCCCACCCCCCACACACACACACCAACCTTCCCACCCCCCTCCCCATCCTCTCCTCCCCCCCCCCCCCACACACACACCCACCTTCCACCCCCCTCCCCATCCCTCTCACCCCCCCCACACACATACACCCACCTTCCACCCCCCTCCCCCCTCCCCATCCCTCTACCACCACCCCCCCCCCCCACCTCACACACACACACCCAAGTCATCATCACCTCCTGTTTTACCTGGAGTTTGTCTGTCTCGGCCCTCTTTGTCTTTTCTACCCCAAGGGTGGGATGGGATGAGGAGGGGGGGGGGGAATGGGGGGAGGGGGGGTGGGGGCTGTACTGGGGGGGGGGGGGGGGGGGGGGGGGCCCTGTACTGGTCCCAAGCTAGCTGACCGGCGGTCGTGAAATAGCTTCCTTGGGCGGACGCACGCGGCGGCATGCCTGGCCTCCGGGTGCATGTCAATAAAGCCCCGTGGCTCGTGCGCCCGCGAGACCCCGTCCTACCCGATGTAGGTAGTAGGCGCTGGACGGATGCTGCTGCTGCTGCTGCTGCTGCTGTACTGCTGCTGCTGATGCTGACGACGACGATGACGACGACGACGACGACGATGATGATGATGATGATGATGATGATGATGATGCGACGACGACGTTGACGATGACGATGATGTGATGATGATGATGACGGTGATGGTGATGGTGAGGGCTGCAGAGTGGGTTTGGATGGAGGGGACGGGATGGGGATTAGGGGTGGGGTTAGGGGTGAGGGTGAGTTGGAAGAAGGATTTTGGGAGGCTTACCTGAATGGGTGAGGTGGGGGGAATGACCGAGAGTTGATCGCCTCCCCCCCCCCCCTCTCTCTCTCCTCTCTTTCTCGCTCTCCCATACAAATCTCTGTCTCTCTCTCTCTGTCTTTCTCTCTTTGTCTTTCCTCTCTCTCCCTACACAAATCCTCTCTCCTCTTCCCCCCCCCCCTCTCTCTTTCCATTGTGTGTGTGTGGTGTGTGTGTGTGTGTGTGTGTGTGTTGTGTGTGTGTGTGTGTTTGTTGTTGTTGTGAAAGTATTGTCCATAATTGGCAGATTTTCTTAGACGGGACTGTGGCGTTAATTCTTTTATCCCCGGTGAATACAACCCCCCTCCCTCCCTCCCCCCTCTCCCTCTCTCTCCCTCCTCTCTCTCTCTCCTCTCCTCTCCTCCCATCTCCTTCTCTCCATCATTTAATTCTCTCCATCTCTCCTCTTTCTCTCTCTGTCACTCTGTCTGTCTCTGTCTGTCCTGTCTGTCTGTCTCGCTCTCCTTATCCTCCCTCCCCCCCCCACCCTCCCTCTGTCCTCTCTCTCTCTCTCTCCTCTCTCTGTTTGGTCTT
>JADBJO010009024.1:35000-42500 GCA_016801955.1 Conus betulinus | reverse complement strand
TTCAAGATGGCGGAAAAAGCAAAAACAGGGTGCCGGAGAAAAGAAAACACTTTGGCACTGCAAGGATGAGGACAGTGAGGGGGGGGGGGGGGGGGGGGGAGGGGGGGACTTGGGATGGGGGGGGGGTAGGAGGAAGAATGGGCAGAGAGAGAGAGAGAGAGAGAGAGAGAGAGAGAGAGAGAGAGAGAGAGAGAGAGAGAGAGAGATTTGCTTTTAAGAAAGAGCAGAGTTGTGGTGATGTTGGTGGTGGAGATGTAATGTTTTACTAGTTTCTTCTCCTTCTTCTTCTTCTTTTCTTTTTGTTGTGTTGTTGTTTTAATTTGTAGTGCAGAATTGTAAAAAGGCCTTCAATGAGCCTAATTCTCAACCCATTAAAGATTCATTCATTCATTCATTCATTCATTCATTCATTCATTCATTCATTCATTCATCATTCATTCTTTCTTTCTTCTTTTCTTTTTCTTTCTTCGTCTTCTTTCTTCTTCTTCTTCTTCTTCTTCTGTTGACTTTTTTCCGACTGCCGCTGTCTGCTTTGTTTCAAACAGTGAACAGTTAGGCAGCAGTAATAATCGTTGATTTGAAAAGTCGATTTGTCAGTACTTGGCTTTGTTCGCGCGTCGTTTTGTTCTCTTCCCCCCCCCCCCCTCCTCCCGCCTCGCCCTCCACCCCCTCCGGACCTCCACCCCCCTGCCTCTCTCTCTCTCTCTCTCTCTCTCTCTCTGTGTGTGGGTCTCTCTCTCTCTCTCTCCTGTCATTTTAAGGTACATTTTCGTCATGAAGAGCGAGCACAGATTGTTATGATTAGTACTTCCAGTTATCACCAAGATTGTTCTTTGCGTATGACAATTAGGAGATTTTTTTTTTCTTCTTAAATTTGGCATTCCCACCACGGCTACCACTACCAAACCTACCCCCCCCCCCCCACCTCCCACCATCTCTGCGCTCATTCTTACACTGCGGTAAAGAAGTAAAGGGATGGGGGGGGGGGGGGGGGAGAGAGAGAGAGAGACAGAGACAGAGAGAGACAGACAGAGACAGAGAGAGAGAGAGAGACAGACAGACAGAGAGAGAGAGAGAGAGAGAGAGAGAGAGAGAGAGAGAGAGAGGGAGGGAGGGGGGGGGGGGGGGGGGAGAGACAGTAGCCAGACACGGTCATCGGCTTCCCTTGGATTTTCTAAGTGTGGCGACAGGTTGTGATGGACAGCAATGAAATAAGGATCTGAATGGTTCGCCCGCCCATACTTCTTGTATTATGATGTGCTCAAACAAAACAAAAAAAACAAACAAACAAAAAAAAAAAAAAATCGAAAAAGAAAAATATCACCAAAAGAACTACAAAATAATAATAATAATATAATAAAAAAATGATCGGTCCTGTGGGGTAATTTCTTCGTGAGTGAAACAGGAAGTTTTGACTGTCGTGCATATATCTCTTTCTCCGTTTTGAATTCTAGACACTCTCTCCGCTCAAACTATCTGCAGAACATTTTTTGGGGGGTGGTGGTGTGGTGGGGGGGGGGGGGGGGGGGGGGGGGGGTGGGGTGGCGGAAGAGGGGTGGGTGGGAAAGATGTCTTGGTTCTTTTGTAGAGATCTACGTCTATTCCTGTCCCTTTTTTGTGTGTATTGAGCTATTACAATCAAGACAAACAAAATAGAAACAAAACAAACGAAACGGACGAAAACTCCACTCGCTTTGCGAAAATGTTGCTTCGGCATTCTGTTAACACAATATGAGATGTAAAATTTGACGTCAGGGCTGCTCTTAAAAATAATAAAAAATGGTTTGGCTATGAGAAAATTAGGTTTTGCTTGCTTTTGAGAGAGAGAGAGAGAGAGAGAGAGAGAGAGAGAAGAGAGAGAGAGAGAGAGAGGGAGAAGAAGAAGAGGAAGAAGAAGAAGTGAGTGAGAGAGAGAGAGAGTGGGGGGGGGGGGGGGGGGGAGAGAGGGAAAGAAGAAGGGGTGGGGGGGGGGGGTGGAAAGAGCGACAAGAAAGAAGAAGAAGAGAAAGAAGAAGATGAAGAAGGACAAGAGAGAGAGAGAGAGAGAGAGAGAGAGAGAGGAGAGAGAGAGAGAGAGAGAGAGAGAGAGAGAGAAAAGAAGAAGAAGAGAAAGAAGAAAGATGAAGAAGACAGAGAGAGAGAGAGACAGAGAGAGAGAGACAGAAGACAGACAGACAGACAGGAGACTGGACAGAGAGACTCGGAAGTTCCAGTTTCCATTTCAGTTTCATCAAGGAGGCGTTCACTGCGTGCGGACTAAGTCCATTATATTATACGCTACACCACATCCGCTAAAGTTTTGAGACCACGCTACGCATGATTTGAGACACGAAAGAAGAAAAGGAAGAAGCGACAGAAGAAGAAGAAGAAGAAGAAGGGGAGGGAAGGAGGGGGGAGGGAGGGGGAGAGAGAGAGAGAGAGAGAGAGAGAGAGAGAGAGAGAGAGAGAGAGAGAGACAGACAGACAGACAGACAGACAGACAGACAGACAGACAGACAGACAGACAGACAGACAGGCAGACAGACAGACAGACAGACAGTTTCCCCCTAACCAGTCCTTTTCACAGCATCTTCGGCCAGGAGGGGGACACATGTGACGACTGTGTTGTGCCTGGCTTGGAGGGAGGGGGCCGACAATGAGCCTCCCATGCTGCACCAGGAATTATGGGGAGGACTAGCACGAAAGGTCGGGGAGGAAGGGGGGGGGGGGGGAGGAGGGGGGCATGTGGAGGGGGGGGGGGAGGTTTTGGAAAGGGAAGAGAAGGGGTAGGGTGTGTTGTGTGGGGGGGGGGGGAGGAGGAGGGGGATGTTTGCTCCCGTTGGCGGAGGAGAGAGACGGAACGATGAGGGGATTGGGAGAGTGAAAGTTAGAGGGAGGGGCGTGTAGAGAGAGAGAGAGGGGGGAGAGAGGAGAGGAGGGAGAGAGAGAGAGAGAGAGAGAGAGAGAGAGGGGGGTGGGGGGGTCAAGGAAAAGAGAGAGAGAGAGGGGGGGGGGTAGTCACACATTCACCTGTACCCATCCACACACATCCACCCAAGCCCACTAACGCAAATCGAGAGAGGGAGAGAGAGAGAGAGAGAGAGAGAGAGGAGGAAGAGAGAGAGAGAGAGAGAGAGAGAGAGAGAGAGAGAGTGAGAAGAAGCGAGCGAGAAGAAGAGGTGAAAGAGAGAGGAAGTGAGGAGAGGAGAGAGAAGAGAAAATAGCGTGGTGGGGAAGAGAGGGGGTGGGGTGGGGTTGGGGTTGGGGGGGCTAGGATGGGTGGGGGTGGGGGGTGGAAACCAGGAACCGCGGGGTCGGTGGACAAGCACCTCGCGCTGCTCGAGATTCGATTAGGGCTCCAATCTTATGACATTTGGTCGCTCGGTTTGGCCCTCATTCGATTTGCCGGGCTCCGCGACTTCGCGCCCCGGGGTGTTTCTCGCGCGCCCCCCTCCCCCCCTCCCTCCCCTCCCTCCCCCACCCCACCCTTCAATGGCCCCAGGGTCTTTAACCCGCGCGATCCACGCCCAGTTCCTTCGCTGCCGCCCCTGCCCCCTCCCCCCCTCCCCCCCCTTACCCTCGCTTCCAGTCCCCTCCCTACCCCCTGCTGGCGAGGAGGGGTGGTGGTGGTGGTGGTAAAGGAGGAGGGGAGGGGTTGAGGGGGTTGGGGGGTGGAAGGAGGAAAGATCGGCAGTTGTGGGGGGTGGAGGTGTGTTGGGGGGGGGGGGGGGGGAGGAGGGGGGGAGGAGACTGTGGTAAAGGTCGGAATTGGGTGGGTGGGGGGAGAAACAGGAGGGGAGGGGGGGGGGGGGGGGAGTTTGGGATGAGGACGAGAAAACGCGGCAGGGATGATTATTTCCCCCTTTCGTTATATCCCGCCACGTGGGAAGGGCTGGGTGTGATGAGAAGCTCTGGGTTGGTGGGATGCTCGTTTCTAGAATTCTGTAGGTCTGAACAAGTGCCACCCCACCCCCACCCCACCCCACACCCCTGGTCCTCTTTTGTACCAGAGCTGGTGCTGATGCCACACCCTCGGTACCAGTGCCATGGGTGCCACCATTGCCATTACTGCCGCGGCGACTACGACTGTCACCTCTGCGGCTGCTTCTGCTGCTTATGATGATGATGATCAGGATGGTGACACAATTGATGCTACTGCTACCACTGCTGCTGCTGCTGCTGGTGGTGGCATTGATGCAGCTGCTGCTGCTGCGGCTGCTGCTTTTTTTGCTGCTGCAGCCGCTGTCAACTTCTTGCCATGAATGTCATTCCTTCTGCTGGCGCTGCTGTTTCTGCTTCTTCGACCAATTATAATCTTTATCTTACTACTGCTTCTGCTGCTGCTATACTGCAGCTAACCCGCTGCTGCTGACACTGCGGCTGTGGTCGCTCTTGCCTCGGCTGTTAAACTATGGCTGCTGCTGCAACTGTTTTTCCTGATGGCGCGGCTCCTACCGTTGGAAGTACGGCCACTGCTACATTATTTACTGGATCTGGGGGTGTGAAACCGAACAAAGCCAAACCAGCTGAACAAAAACCCAAGCCCCGCACCGGACACCTCCACCAACAAACCAGCGCCAGCGACGAGGGCGTTCAGAACAGCAACAGCAGCAGCAGCAGCGGCAGCAGCAGTAGCAGCAGCAGCAGCAGCAGGATGATGATGATGATGATGGTGGTGGTGGTGGTGATGATGATGATGATGATGACGGGGGACTACAGGTGATGATGCGTCGCGCGGGGTCGTTGATGTTGTCGTCGTCGTCACCTGAACAGGGAAAATTTGGAAAGAGAGGGGGTTAGTTAGCGCCAAGGACATAGAGACAAAGTACAGGACAAGACACAGTGCATTTCGACCTCTTGGGTCTTCTTCAGGCGAAAACAAATCCATGTTGATCGTGTGCCGAATATGAGAAGATAAATGGTTTCTCGTTCTTCGTTTTCACTGTCCTAAATGTTGTTTTGTTTTTTTTTGCCTGAAGAAGACCCAAGAGGTCGAAATGCGTTGTGTCTTGTCCTGTGCTCTTGTTTGTCTGTGTCCTTGGCGGTAACTAAACCCCCCCCCCCCCTCTCTCTCTCTCTCTTTCTAAATTTTGCGTCATTTTTCCGCCCACGGTCACTCCCGTTTGGAAAGTCCGCAGGGAGTTGAGGCCGACCACAGCACGCGCACTCGCGTTGCGTGCTGTGCTGTCATGTGGTGGGGTGGAGAGCTCAAGTCTGGCGTGTTCGGAACAGTTCACGTGTGTTGTGTGTGGTGTGTTTTTTTTTTTGGTGTTTTGTATTCCAATATTTGAATAAATCAGTTTGAATAATAATTTACATTGCGTGCGCGGGCCTCCTACTCGCACCCTTTTACACACGCGCGCGCATAGAAATACACACGCGCGCGCACGCACGCACGCACGTAATACACACACACACACGCACGCACGCACACGCACACACGCACACACACACACACACGCACGCACGCACACACACACACACACACACAACACAACAACACACACACACATGTGAAAGTAAGAATGCATATACATATATATATATATAATGAATATATATATTTTGAAAATAATAATATAGTGATGGGTTGTGTGGAAAAAGGCAGGGTTGTGTTCTCCACACAACCGTACTAAGGCTTTCGTTTCATTCATTCACAGCGACCGCCACTGAGAGAGAGAGAGAGAGAGAGAGAGAGAGAGAGAGAAGAGAGAGAGAGAGAGAGAGAGACGTGTGTGTGTGTGCGTGTTGTGTGCGTGTGTGCGTGCGTGCGTGTGTGTGTGCGTGCGTGTGCGTGTGTGTGTGTGTGTGTGTGTGTGTGTGTGTGTGTGGTAGCCCAGGGGCAGGAAACTCCCTCCTCTTGTCGTTTTGTCCCCGCTACCACAACAGTTACTGTCCCCCACAGTGCGCTTGTCCCGCCCTCCCCTTTCGCTCTACCCCCCCCCCCCACTTCCGCCCCTGACCCTCCCTCATCCCACCCTCACCCCACCCCCCATTCTTTCTCCCCTCTTGCCTCTAGCAGTGCTCTCTCTCTCTCTCTCTCTCTCTCTCTCTCTCTGTGTCTCTGTCTGTCTGTCTCTGTCTCTCTCTCTCTCTCTCTCTCTCTCTCTCTCTCTCTCCGTGTCTGTCTGTCTGTCTGTCTGTCTGTCCGAATCTCTGTCCCTCTCTCTTTGTCTCTCTTGTTCTGCCTGTGTGCTCCTCTCTGTCATACCTTTGTGTCTCTCTCTCTCGCGCTTAAATGGTGTATTGAGGCCAACAGAGGAGCCGGGTGGTTCGTTTTTTTTTTTTTCTTATTTCTTTTTTAAACTGATCGGTCGGTTAATTGATTAAAGAGAACTCGTTGATGGGGGGGGGGGGGGGGGGGGGGGGGGGGGGGGGGGAGGATTCAAGAAAGAGACAGTAAACAAACTTACAACAGCGTCTAATGTGTTCACACGGAAAACACAACACGCTAGTTCGAAAAAGTCTTTGGTGCATGTTGTTGTTGTTGTGGGTGTGTGTTGTTGTTTCTGTGTGTGACAGAGCGTCAGCTTCATCACCGATACGTTAAAGGATGTACGGTCGTGAAGTGGTTTTGACGGGTCGAGTCGTGGCGATTGTCGTGCCGTTGTTTTTTGAGTGAGAGCTCACGGCACGCTGATCGTCCGCTGGTCGTTTGCTACGACTCCAAAGCAGGCGGGAGAAACGGAAGACAGGAAGAGGTCGTCGTAACTACAGGAGTAGAAAAACAACAAAAAACAAAAACAAAAAAAAAACATTGATTAGTGGCTTGTTTTGGGGACAGGGGGAGCCAGGAGGGGTTAAAAAAAAATCAGCAACAGCCTCCTCTGTCTCTGTGTGTGTGTGTGTTGTTTGTCTGTCTGTCTGTCTGTTCTGTCTGTCTGTCTGTCTGTCTTGTCTGTCTGTCTGTCTGTCTCTCTCTCTCTCTCTCTCTCTCTCTCTCTCTCGCTCTCTTTCTCTCTGGCTCGCTTGCTTGCTCGCTGGCTTGCTTGCTGATCGCTCTCTCCTTATATTCCCAAGGTGACTCCTCCCTCCCTCCTTCCCTTTCTCTCCCTCTCTCTCTCTCTCTCTCTCTCTCTCTCTCTCTCTGTCTCTTTGTGTGTGTGTGTGTGTGTGTGTGTGTGTGTGTGTGTGTGTGTGTGTGTGTGTGCCCCCTTCCCCTTCTTCGACCCCACTTGTCCTTTTGCAGAGCTGCTAATTCAATCCCGCGAAGCTCTCTCTCTCTCTCTCTCTCGCTCGCTCGCTCGCGCTCCTCTCCTCTGCCCCACCCCACCCCCACCCACTCTCACCCTTACTCCAACCCACACCCAGCTTTTTTTTTTTTCTTTCTCTCCCTCCTGCTCCTCTGCCCACACCCACACCCTCTCTCCCTTCATCCCTTCCACAGGGGTCCGACCCCAGGGCCAAATCTGCGTGGGGTTTTCACATCTGCTGCTCCTTGTTTTGCCGGGGAGTTTCTTCAAGGGTTTCTCTTGGGAGTCTGTCTTTTCTTTTTTTTTTTTCTGTTTCACTCTCTCTTTT
>JADBJO010009024.1:0-32500 GCA_016801955.1 Conus betulinus | reverse complement strand
AGCGCGCGCGCGCGCGCGCGTGTGTGTGTGTGTGTGTGTGTGTGTGTGTGTGTATGTGTGTGTGTGTGTGTGTGTTGTGTGTGTGTGTGTGTGTGTGTGTGTGCAGTGCGCGCGCGCCAGTAGCGGGGGCGGGACATAAAATTTGTGACAAATCATTCCCCCCCCCACCCCCCCTCGTGAAATCCTAGTGACCATCTTCTGACCCCCCTCAGGCGAGTCGTACCAGTTTCTGCGGCGAATCGGTGGCTTGTACCTCACCACACAATCTGTTCACACTGATAGTGAGTGGTGTGGGGGCGAGACTTGTATCAGACTGAGGTGAGGACGGGGGGACGGGAGGTGGGGGGGGGGGGGGGGGGCAGTAAGTGTGAGGGGTGGGGGTGGGGGGGGACAGCTTGCAGATTTTTTCAGCTTGACGCCGATCTCCGTTGTTAAAGACTAGAGTCATTTTAGTCTTCAAATGAATCGGCCGGACACAATAAAGGGAAAATACAGGGGGGTTTGATTAGCGGACTAGGAAATGGCTTTTCTAATTCGTACACGTTCTAATCGGAGCCATCTAGGTTGAGGAGACCGGGTTATCTGCCTGTGTGCCTGGTAAACGACACTCGTTGTCTGCGGACTTTGTTTATGACGGGTCGTTATTGGATTGAGGAGATATCATTTTTTGTTCGTCCGTCGCTTGCGGCCGGGGGGGGGGGGGTTGTCTGGGGGGGAGGCGTGCGTGCTCATGTTTTGTGCGAGAAGGAAAGAGGGGCATTTTGACATTACTGCTAATGGGTGTGGGATGTTGTCGGAAGTACGGTTGGCATAGAACTGTTCCTTCCTTCGTATCTTCTTCGTTCATTCAGTCGTCGATTCATTTATTTTTTTTCGTGTTTAAAAAAAAAAATTAGGAGTTTTCTTTTGGATGTTTTTGTTTTCATTGGATTACATGCGCGCACGCACGCACACACAAACACACACACACACACACACACAACACACACACACACACACACACACACACCCTTCGCTTCGCCTCCCCTTCCGTCCTTCCTTTCGACACGCACCCCATCCTCGCTACATCTGTCTGTCTGTCTGTCTGTCTGTTTCTGTCCGCCTGCCTGTCTGTCTGTCTCTGTCTCTGTCTCTCTCACTTTCTGTTCCATCCACCCCCTCCCTCATTCTGTCTTTCCTCCGTCTGTCTGTCTGTCTGTCTGTCTGTCTGTCTGTCTGTCTGTCTGTCTCTCTCTCTCTCTCTTTCTCTCTCTGCTGCCGCCTATCTGTCTCTTCTCTGTGTGTCTGTGTCTCTCTCTCTCTCTCTCTCTCTGTTTCTCTGTCTGACTGTCTGTCTGTCTGTCCTCTCTCTCTCTCTCTCTTTTTTTTTTTCTCTCTCTGTCCGCACGATGTGCGTGAGTGTGGGGCAGTTTGGTTGCAGGGGCCAGGGGAGAAGGGCTATCTCCGGGGGGGGGGGGGGGGGGGGGGGGGGGGGAGGTAAAAACGGGCTTTTTGTCACAGGGCTCCCTTCAAACATGTGTTTTGTTGTTTTTTCTGTCCGCCCCTTCTATCAGCTGCTCCTATTATTAACATGTGGTGTTTGCGCAGTCTCTGTCTCTGCCTCTGCCTACTCTCTCTGTCTCTGTCCTCTGTCTCTCTCTCTCTCTGTCTCTCACTCTGTCATCTGGCTCTGTCTCTGTCTGTCTTTCTGTCTGTCTGTCTCTCTCTCTCTCTCTCTCTCTCTCTCTCTCTTCTCTCTCTCTCTCTCTCTCTCTCCACTCAAACGCAACCCGCACCGCAAACGCAAACAAAACGCGAGACAGCGCGCGTGCACACACACACTCATGATATACACTGATTATACAAAAACACGCGCGCGCGCACGCACACACACACACGCACACGCACTCACACTCACACACACACACACATACACTATCGCCAATGTACAAGCAACACTCGCGGGCGTGCGCGCCGCGCACGCACACACACGCACGCCACCACAACAAAACCACACCCACACACACACACACCACAAACACACACAGAGCGAGAGTCGAGAGAGAGAGCGAGGAGAGAGAGAGAGAGGAGAGAGAGAGAGAGAGAGAATCTGAGGAGGAAACAGATATTCAAGACTGTAAAAAGAAACGAATTGGTTATAGGTTAATAATCAGATCTGACAACAGATGTGATGAAAAATATTTATATATTCCAGCGACAGAAAACAGCTCAAATTCTGTCATATTCTCGTGCATTTTTCGTTTTTCCGCTTTTTTTTTTTTTTTTTATTATATCTGTTCAGTTCGCTGTTACCGTCTGTGTGTTACTTGCCACCCCCCTCTCCCCCCTCCCCCTCCAGCCACCACCACCACCCTGCATAAAACACACCACTGATTAAAGTGTTTCGTCAAGCCTAACTAATAAAGGTCGGCGCACACAGGGCAAGGACAGAGACTTGCGCAATATGGCAATGTTGTTGCACCCTGTCCCCCGCTCTTGAATTAACAGCAGAATACTTTCGGGACCATGTGCGGGTAGTAAAATGGACTACTCTCAACCTGCTGATGTCATAGGCACCAGCGCTAGGAAGATTGATGTTAATTGAAAAAATGGGATAATGGGGGGATGGTGGGGCGGGCGGGGGGGGGGGGGGGGGGGGGGGGAGCAATTTGGTGTGGGGCCACCCTGCTGCCACAAAGGGTGTGTTGGGGTTACTGCTGTGGTACACAACGGTTCAACAGAGCGGGTCCTTTTGTTACAGCGCGAAATGACACAAAGCCAGGGCAAGGCAAGTGCACCAACGGGGCCGTGTGTGTATGCGCATTGTAGCGGGGACTCGGAGGGGAAATTGAAATCTTATCTTTTTGTGTTTTTTACTACTGCTTGATTGCCCACAGCGTAGACTACAAGAGAGAGAGGAGAGAGGAGAGAGAGAGAGGGAGGGGGGAGGTGCCGTGGACCTGTCAGCTGACGTAGAACGGACAATAGGAGGGTGGTGGTTGGGGGTGTGGGTTGTTTGTGTAGGGGGTTAGGGCAAAGAAGGGCTTTTAGGATTACGTTTGTTCTCGCGACAAGCACGCAGTTTTCGTTTCACCTCTTAAGGGGTAGTTAGTAATAGTAGTGGAAGAAGTGGAAAGTAATAGTGGTATTTGTCGTGGTCGTGGTCGTCGTATGTTACGGGCTATAGTTATACTTGTTCTGTGTTCTGTCAAACAAGTCTTTGTGACAATCGAAGGCCCTGAACCTGCTCTGATTTTGATTCTCATTCTACACACTTAAGTTGGGTACCCTAAACCCAAACTTGTATTTTTATGCTAATAAAAATTGGTGGCAGATAAGAGGAGTTTTTTTGATCTATTATATTTTGTGTAAAGTCCCTGGTCAAGAACGCGCGAGTCTGGAGAGTTTGTTGAAATGCTTGTTACTTGTACATTGTGTGTCGTCACATGTCCTTTTCTCCCTCATCAATATCCCTTTACAACACACACCACACACACACACACAC
This sequence comes from Conus betulinus, assembly GCA_016801955.1. Lineage (NCBI taxonomy): Eukaryota > Metazoa > Mollusca > Gastropoda > Neogastropoda > Conidae > Conus > Conus betulinus. Next base: position 29,016 of record JADBJO010009024.1, on the reverse strand, counting down.
ACCACACACACACACACACACCTATTCCGAAAAGCCATGCCATCCCTCCCCCTCCACCCCCCACCCCATCCCCCTCCCCCCCCCAACCCAACCCCCCCCCCCCCACCCCCCACTGAGTCAACGGATGGTGGGTTAAGCTTGACGGGACATGTGTAAACAAACTGTTAACCGCAGAAAAAAAAACGTAGGAGGAGTGTACTTCTAGCTGAACGCTTCCACCCACCCCCCCCCCCACACCACACCCCCCCCCACACCCCCATGTGTGACGCTTTGTATAGACTTGTGTGATGTTGGCGCGCATCGAGAATGCTGCGTTTTGTGGATGTCCTTCTGGGGCTTTGAAGACGGCAAGTCCAGCGATGACGCATGTGCTGTGGGTCTTTTGAGCCACTCGTCGTCACGTGATTTTAGAGACATTTTGCTTTATTTTTTTTTTTTTTTTATCTACTTTCTGCCTCTTGTTTCTCTGTTATTGTCTGGGCTGGCTGGCTGGCTGGCTGGCTGTTTGCTTGTCTGCTTGTATGTCTGTGTTCTCTGTCTTTCTCTGTGTCGTGTGTCTTGTCTGTCTGTCTGTCTCTGTTGTGTGAAAGCACGCACATGCGCTTCTGTGTGTGTGTGTGTGTGGGTGTGTGGTTGTGTGTGTGTTGTGTGAGAGATAGAAGGAGAGAGAGAGAGAGAGAGAGAGAGAGAAGAGAGAGAGAGAGAGAGGATGAAACAGCTTTTTCCAGATACATTCTAAGTTCAAAAAAATACTCACTACTCTCTCCTCTCTCTCTCTCTCTCTCTCTCTCCTCTCTCTCTCTGTGTTTGTTGTGTGTGTGTGTGTGTGTGTGTGTGTGGTGTGTGTGTGTGTGTTCCCTTTCAAGACATCTTACAAAACGTTGTCAAAAACACAGTATTCCAGGTCTTGTTCTTCTGTAAGTCGTGTAACTCCTGGAACTCGCCAGGGCGATTCGCTAGGCAACGGATCACTGGAGGAAACTGCGGTCCCTCCCACCCCCACCCCCTCTCTGTCTCTCTCTCTCTGCCTCTCTCTTGCTGTTTTGCTCTCCGTCTCTCTCTCTCTCTCTCTCAGTCGCTCCTTCCTCTCTCTCTCTCTCGCTCTTCTTCTCTCTCTCTCTCTCTCTCTCACCTGTCTGTCTGTCTGTCTGTCCTCTGTCTCTGTCCTGTCTGTCTCTCTCTCTCTCCCTCTCTCTCCCTCTCTCCCTCTCTCTCCTCTCTCGTCCTCTCCTCTCCGGCGCTCTCTCTCTCATCTCTCTCTCTCTCTCTCACTGTCGAATCCCACCTCTTTTCTCTCTCTCTTGTTACCTCCCCTTTGTCCCTCCTACGCCCACACGCGCACGCGGTTTTTTTTTTAATCATTATTTTTTTTTACTTTTTTTTTTTTTTTTTTGCGTCTCAATCAGAATGTCAGCCCAAAGTCATATCACATCTCTCCACCACCGCCATCACCACCATCACCACCACCACCACCACCTCCCACACCTCCCTTCAATCCGCCTCTTCCAGTCTTCACCCTCACTGCTATGTGACCTGAGGACTGGAACAGGGAGGGACCCGTAACGGAAGGGAGGGAGGGAGGGGAGACGGGCGCTGTTTAGACTTTTCCTGTCCCACGCTCCCGGGGTCTCTCTGTCTCTCTCTCTCTGTCTCTGTCTCTGGTCTCTCTCTCTCTCTCTGTGTTCTGTCTCTCTCCATCTTCCCCTCTCTCCTTCTCCCTCTCTCTCTCTCTCTCTCCGTCTCTCTCTCCTCTCTCCTCTCATCTCTCTCTCTTCTCTTCTCTCTCTTCTCTCTCCTCTCTCTCTCTCTCTGTCTCTGTGTCTGTTCTTCCCTCTCTTTCCATCTGTCTCTGTCCCGCCGTCACTGTCTCTTTCGTCTCTGTCACCTGAGTTCTGTCTCTCCTTCTCTCTCTGTCTTTTCTCTCGTTTCTGTCCCTGTCCTCTGTCCTGTCTGTCTGTCTGCTGTCTCTGGGATCCTCTCTCTGTCTCCATCCAATCTACTCCCCTCGCCCCCCTCTCTCATCTCTCTCTCCACTCTCTCTCTCTCTCTCTGTCAGTCTGTTTAGTCTCTGTCTGTCTGTCTGTCTGTCTGTCTGTCTCTCTCTTCTCTCCTCTCTCTCTCTCTCTCTCGAAACGTTCAAAATCCGACACTATGTTAAGCCTCAGGCCTCGCAGGGGGTGGGGGGGGGAGGGGGATTGGGGGGCGATGGTGACGGGGGTGGGGGGGGGGCGGAGGAGAGGGTCTCGATCGGAGCTCAGCCCCTGTCCCCGTGGCTTTGGAGCAGGGTGATCGGGAGGAGGGAAGGGGGGGGGGGAGGCACCGAGAGACAGGGCAACCGTTTGTGGTGTGGTGTGAGTGTTGGGAGGTGGGGTGGTGTAGTGATGGGGACGACGAGTTGAGAATGAAATGCCTGTTTTCGCTAATCGGGTTATCCCGTCCCCCTGGAGGTGGGGGGGGGGGGCATTGGCGGCGAATTGGGTGTCCTATCAACAGCAAATCTAGTTAGCTTTTCATCCTGATTTGACAAATTTAGTCCCAAATTATCATCTTTGCTGGCGCGCGCGCCGCTCCTCTAATGGCCGTAGGCGCGGGGGAAATAGCGAGGCGAAAATTGTCCGGCGACTAGGGCTCACGGTTTAGATTGGGTCCAGAGGACACAAGGTGGGGGGGGGGGGGGGGGAGAGAAGGATGGGGATGAGGAGGGATGATCGTCTGGGAAGTGAGGGATAGAGGGGGGAGGGGTGGGGGGTGTGGGGGTGTGGATCTTTGATGAAACTTGTCCCTCCTCGTTGTTCGTTCTGGTCTTGGGGTCTGTTACTGTCGTGAGTGTGTCTTTTTTTTTTTTTTTTGGTCGGCGTAGCGTTAGCGGCTCTGTGGTGTGCGAAATAGCGGCACTGATGTTCGTGGTCGAAGCAGAATGCCTCGTGGTGGCTTCAGAGGGGAGGAGGGGGGTGGGGTGGGGAATTCCGGTTTGGTGGTTTTTTTTTTTCTCCCCTTTTAGGCCTTTAGCATGAGGCAGGGTGGGGGGGGGGGTGGGATGCTGGTGGTGAAGGAGAAGGAGGAGAAAACGGAGGAGGAGGAGAGGGGGTGGGGGGGGGGGGGGGGGGGTTGTCTCTGACAATTTCTTACGGAAAATGGGGAATACTTAAGTTTGAGAAAAAAAAAAAAAAAAAAAAAGAACAAAAAAGGAACACAAACACCCCACCACACCTCAAAAAATAGGCAACAACAAAACGCGCGGCGATTGCAGACTCCGTAAGCTGTTATCGCCCGTCCTCTTATACGAGAGAGAAGCGGAGACGAGAGGGGAGTGAGGAGAGGAGAGAGGAGAAGACCGAGAGACGCAGAGGAGAAGGAGGAGAGGGAGGAGAGAGAGGAGGAGCCCGAGAGAGAAGAGAGGAGATGAGATGAGAGGAGAGAGGGCATTGCATTTCGACAGACTGGCAATGAGAATTCACCCTTTGGATATTAAGAGGTGCGAGCAAAAGCTTTTGATCCGCATCCCCCCTCGACAACTTGCACAATTGTAATTCCCCCCCCCCCCCCCCCCCCCGGGGGATAATACCCCCCCCCCCCCACGGATCCCCCTCCCCCCCCCCCCCACCCCCCCCACCCCCCCAAAAAAAAAAAAAAAAAAAAGGCTTTGCAAAACTTAATTATCTGACAAGACAGGCAGGACTGGGAACAAACAGTACCCTGCTCCTCGGTTGCCATGACTGCGCGCAGGATGTCCAGTAGGGTCCAGTGTGCCATGCTGAGCGAAGGGTGCGAGTGTATGTGTGCCAGCGTACGGTGACTCGGTGATGATGAACATGGCGAAAAACAAGAGAAGCCCAGTCGCAAATCAGCTCAAGTTCTGCGTGACAGATGAAATGCTCCGACCAAAGAGAGAGCTTTGATCTAGGTGGCCGACACATTGAGAGAATAGAAGGAGAGAGAGAAGAGAATGGGGGGGGGGGGGGGGGGGGGGGGGGGGGGGGGGGGTGGGGGTTGCGTGGGGATTGTTGTTGTCATCAACTCCCTCTCCATCATGATATGTACAGTTGTGCCCGCATGCCCTCACGCACACACATTCTGTCTCTGTGTCTGTCTGTCTTCTCTCCTCTCTCTCTCTCTCTCTCTCTCTCGCTCAGACACACAAACACACACAATTACATCACACACACACAACACACACAACACACACACACACACACACACACACACAACACAAACACACACTCTCTCTCTCTCTCTCTCTCTTCTCTCTTCTCTCTCTCTCTCTCTCTCAGCACGTCTGGGAAAATCAAGATACATTTAGTGTGACTCGCCTGAAAGTTTCTAATCATCGCGAAGCTGGAACGTTTCATTTTGACTTCAGGAAAGAAACAAAAAAGAAACGAAAGCACACCAAAGCTCAAATTTTATGCCACAGTTGCTACCGAAATACAAAAGGGCGGCTTATTTGGCAGCAACAACTGACACAGATTGCAGACGAGCACTAAACCCAATTACGAAAATAAGCGCCCATGAACTCCAAATTGAGAGGGGGCCGTTACACCAACATTGACAGAGGAAGAAGATTATGCACGGCATGCTACGTTGTTTGAGGACGAACTACATTTCTTGATGACTGCAAATTATTTGACCGACAACGTTACGACCTGATGACAAGTATCCCAAAAAACAGATTTTTCCACCACAGATTAAAAGGACCAAAACCCTCGGAGCTCATGTTATTGGACTGCTTCCAACCTGGACTTGCCCAGTATATCCTGTTGTGTTTTTCTCTCTCGGAGACAGGAAAATTTAATCAGACTCTGATACACACAGTGCTTTTCTTTCTGCTACTAATGTTGTGACGACGTTGGAATCAGTTTAATTGAATGTCTTTTCTTGATCATCTGTGCCCCCAAAAGCCTCTGGTTTTCATATGGCAACAAAATACGTTCTGTTCTTCTTCACACACACACCCCTTGGCCTTCGTGAACACTACAAAAAACCAGGAAAAAAAGTCTACATCACGCAAACCATATACACACCACACCCACACCTCTTCCCCCCCCCTTATCCCCCACCCTTTGACACACACACACACACACACACACACACACACACATACACACACACACACACACACACGCACGCACGCACACAGCACACCTTATCACCTCTTCTCTGTCATGGTGGCAAACCCCACCCCCTCGATTCCCCGAAAGGAGTTCCTTCAAGTTGACCACGTGCAACAAGCTCGCAGAGCGCGCCATCGATTAGTTGGGGGGTCGGGTCCAATCGTCTCTCTCTCTCCCACCAAGTTCCGGCGGCGGAGCGTTTTTTGACACTGTAAGCCAGTCGGCAGGCCGCGCCGAGGAGGACTAGAGGCTGCTGGTAGTGGTGACTAAAGAGGGGAGGAAAACCAAGAGAAAGAGAAAGAAGGATTGTCTATAGTTTCGGTGCCATCCGCTCGCCCGCTCGCCAACCCCACTCCCACTCCCACTCCACCCCACCCCACCCTCTCCTTTTTTTTTGTTTTGTTGTTTTTAACCGTTGTGTGTGTGTGATCTCGCTCTTGTCTGTCCGTCAGAGTCACTATTGTTCATGAATGAGCTCTGAGCTCTGGCAGTTTTTTTTTTTTTTTTTCTTGAAATCTGTGTCGGGTGTTTGTTTCTCTGGGCTGGCTGGTTGGGGCTCTCTGTCTGTCTGTCTGTCTGTCTGTGTCTGTCTGTCTGTGTGTCTCTCACTCTCTCTCACTCACTCTCTCTCTCTCTCGTCTAACTCTAACTTTCTTCTCTCTCTTCTCTCTCTCTCTCTCTCTCTATCTCCTTCTCATCTCCACTCTCTCTCTCTCTCTCTCTACTCTCTCTCTCTCTCTCTCTCTCTCCTCACTCACCTCTCTCATCTCTCCCTCTCTCCTCCCCTCTCTCCTCTCTCCTCTCTCTCTCTCTCTCTCTCTCTCTCTCCTCTCTCTCTCATCTCTCTCTCTCTCTCTCTTCTCTCTCTCTCTCTCTCTCTCTCTCTCTCTGTATCCTATCGCAATGGTCCTATCGCCAATCTGGTTTGTCCGTGGAGGCCGTCTGATAACGATTCCAGTCTGGAATTGATCCGGGATTGTCCCCGATAGACATGGCCTATGGACGCTGCGCACGCACGCACGCGCGCGCGCGGACACACACACACACACACACACACACACACACACATACATATATATATATATATATATATATATATATATATATATATATATATATGCACGCACACACACGTACACACACACGTGCGCAGAGAGAGAGAGGAGAGAGGAAGAGAAACAGAGACTGAGATGGACAGATGCAGACGACAGAGAGGGGGGCGGGGGGGGGGGGGGGGGGGGGGGGGGGGGGGGGGGAGAGAGAGAGAGGGGGGAGAGAGGGAGAGAGAGAGGGGAGGGGGGGATGGGGGGGGAGGGGGGGAGAGACAGACAGAGAGGCAGACAGAGACAGAGACAGACACAGAGGCAGACTGAGAGACAGACAGACACAGACAGAGAGAAACCCAAAGACACACACAGACCCGGGACAGAGGACAGACAGACAGAGAGAGGCAGACATACAGAGACGGAGAGACAGACACAGACAGAGAGGGCAGACTGAGAGACAGACAGACAGGCAGGCAGGTGGGGGGGGGTGGGGGTGGGGGGGGGGGGGGGGGGGGGGGGGGAGGGGAAAGAGCCTAAAGAATGCGAATCGAAGCGCATCGTCAGCATGTGTTTACTCCTGTTCCCCCCCCCCCACCCCCCACCACCCCCACCCCCGCCATTCTTCCCTGGCCATTTGTGGACTTTGTGGACTGCTCCTCCGTTAAATAAACTGTTATCCAATGTCAGTGTCCTCCGAAACAAGTATCGCTTGCAATAATGTGTTCAGCTGGCCTTTTATGAAAAAAAAAAATTACTTATTTGTTTATTTTTTTCCCCTTCGGACGAGTTCTGTCGTGGTAGCTGCACTGGTAGAGCACCGAGTTCAACAGTGTAGTGAAAATTACCAGTTTGATTGATCCCTGGGCGGTGACTTGACCTAAAAAATAAATAAATAAATAAAAAAAATAAATAAAAAGAATTAAAAACGAATAAGATGATATTACAGAAGTAAACATTTTCTTCTGATATGCGTCGGGGTTTTGAGGAATAGTTTGAATTCTACATCCTCACAGCAAAAAGCTTTGAAAGGGACAAGGTTTTGTTTTCGCGGTAGTCGATGGATGGCTTAGAGGTCCATGGTGGAAGTTGGTCGGTGTTGTGGTTCGGTGATGGTGGTCGTTAGGGATTGAGGGGGGACTTGGGGTGGGTGGGGGTGGTTGGGGGGAAGGGGGGGGGGGGGGAGGCTTTCTGGCGCTGCTTACCTTGCCATGTTTGTCGCGTTGGTGAGACATTTTGGTGTTCATGTAAATCCTTTCTTGTCCAGCCCACAAGTGAATGAGAATATCTTGATTCAGTTCGGGGGCAGGTGAAGGTGGGTCGAAGGGAAGAGATCGGTGCTCCGTCTTCCGAACGACTCGGCGAATCTTGAGCAGTTCCTTGATGAAACGACCGATAAGGTTAAGGGGGACATTTTTAACCTTAAGTTAACCTCCACAACTTAAATTCGTTCACACTTAGCTGACAGCCCGTTTGTGTGCCTTTCATTACTGGCAGGGCTCTACACACAATGCTCAAAAAAAAAATAAAAGAAAAAAGATAGGAAAGAAGAAGAAGAAAGAAGAAGAAGAAGAAGAAGAAGAAGAAGAAGAAGAAGAGAAGAAGAAGAAGCAGCAAGCAGCAGCAGTAAGACTTAGCAATACCAAGCTGCAGCTGAACTAACCTACCTCATCCTTCCTAAGGCAATGTAACCCCGACCTAGCCAAGCTAAAAAACATCTAAAACCCCGATCTAAGCTAACAACCAACCTGACACCAACAACCCTAATAATAACTGGCCGAAACCGAAATTATGGTCAGGTCAGCTCACGGTTGTACTGACCTACTAATAACGTGACCTGAACGATGTGTGCGCGCGCAGGGTCGGACGCGGAGGACGACGGCGACCCCGACAGCGGAATCGACGCGCAGGGCAACGCCTCGGAGCGGGACTACTCGCTGGACGGCGACAGCAGCTCGCACGACTCCAAGGACCCGCTGCTGGGCGCCCTCACCAACAACAACAACACCTTCCCTCAACAACAACACCAACGGGCCCCCCGCCGCCGGCAACCCGGCCGCCGGAGCCGGGGTCAAGCCCCCGCCGGGCCCCTACCCTCCCTCCGCCGCCGCCGCCAACGGGCTGGGGATGGGAGGGGGCGGCCCCCCCGCCGCACCCCTTGATGCCTCATCACCCCGGGTGGAGAGCCCCGTGCCGGTCATCAAAGAGGAGCTGAGGGACCGGGACCTGGACGCCAGCCCCGCCTCCATGGACTCGCCCTGCTCGGCGCTGGGCTCCGGCGACATGCCCGGCGACCGGGGCGTGGCGCCGGGAGGACTAGGAGGAGGAGGAGGTGGAGGAGGAATGCCCGCCCCCGGCAACGGCAACCACAGCGAGGACAGTATGGCGGGCAGTCCGGACGGAAACGCTACGGGAGGAGGAGGAGGAGGAGGAGGAGGCGGCACCGCCAACGCCAACACCAATACCAACACACAACACCCCGCCCGGAGGCAACGCCGCGGGTGGGGGTGGCGGTGGCGGCGGCGCCGGGGGCGGGCAACGGCGTCGGGGGCGGCGGGGGGAGCACGACGGTGGGGGCCAAGAGGCGGGGCCCGCGGACCACCATCAAGGCCAAGCAGCTGGAGACCTTGAAGGCTGCCTTCGCCGCCACGCCCAAGCCCACCCGACACATCCGCGAGCAGCTGGCCCAGGAGACGGGGCTCAACATGAGGGTCATCCAGGTGGGTCTGGGTCTGTGTGTGTGTGTGTAGTGTAGTGTGTGGTGTGTGTGTGTAGTGTAGTGTGTGTGTGTGTGGGGGGGGGGGGGGGGGGGGGGGGGAGGGTAGGGTGTGTGTGTGTTGTGTGTGGTGTGTGGGTGGATGGGCGGATGTAGTGTGTGTGTGTGTGTGTGTGTGTATCCAAGTGTGTTCGTGTGTGTGTCTCTTCTCTCTCTCTCTCTCTCTCTCTCTCTCTCTCTCTCTCGCTCTCTCTGTCTGCGTTGTGTGTGTGTCGTCATCGCTTGCAGTCTGCTTATGAAACCATTCAGAATTCTCTGTCTGTTGTCTGTCTATCTGTCCGTCTCTCACTCTCACTCTGTCTCTCTACCCTCCCTCCTTCTCTCCCTCCCTTCTTCCCTCACCCGCCCACCCTCTCTCTAGCTCAGCATACGTACGTGCATGCGTATGGGCATATCAGAGAAACACTGTTGTAGAGTGTGTGTGGGCGCTGGATGATGCTTAACGTCTGCAATCACACATTCAGTGCAACTGAAACCACAAAATCTTGCTAACGATGATCAGGACTCGGTGAAGTATTGATTGCAGCGTACCTCTGCTTTCACCACACGACCACACGACCACACACCACACACACACACACACACACACACACACACACATATATATATATATATATATATATACACAAACATTTATTGTATGTGTATATAAATGTATACTATATGCTGAACAACTTAGTAGTAGGAAACAAAAACAAGTGCAGGCTAACAATTCTTCCGTCATTCCATTAACGATTTGGCAAAGATTTAAAAAAAACAAAAAAAAAAAAAAAAAACGAAAAGACGAGGAGTTGAGGGTGGAGAACGGGAGAGGAAAGGAAATGTGAACACACACACACACAAAAAAAAAAAAGAAAAAAAAAAAAAAAAGAAAGATCAGGGCTATGCATTGTAAATATTAAACCCATGATTAGCAGCATATGGGGAACCGTTTTGTTATCCATCTTGAGAACAGAACCGTTCATATCGCCTGCTCAGAGGCCTTTCGTCCGCTGGATGGGACTCGTCAGGGAGGTATAGACATACATGTATGACGAGGACATTACGGGAAATGTCTTTATTGAACCAGCAGCGCATCCAGGTAGCACTGCACAGTAAATAGTTTACACGTCAAGTTTTTTTTGAGTGAACGGTTGAGAGTTTGAACGTCCTCATAGCGAAAGCTTGGAGGGACATAATCGCCCCCCGCCAGGCCTCGCTGCCACTACAGCAACAGTGAGCTGAAGAAGACAGAGGGGGGCGACCCTGTCGAAGTATTCTCCGAGTAAGTTTTTGATTCGGAGTCTGTAACTACTTTTCTAAGTGTAGGGACATGTTTTTCATTCGCGGTAGTCTTTATCAAGTTGTGAGACACAGGCCGATACATTTACATTTGAGAGAGAGAGAGAGAGAGGGGGGGGGACGGTGAAGTGGGGTGGGGAATGACGGTGGTGAGGGCAATGACGGGTGGGTGGGACGGGGGAGGGGGGGGTAGGGGTGGACAGGGGGAAGAAGCCTCTGAGGGCAGTAGTAGACCCCGCCGCCATTGCTCGTGTTCTTGAGAGTCGCCTCACTTCATGTCTGTTGTGCTCCTTCACCTCCGCGCCTACCGTCCGCCCCCCCCCCTCCACAACGCCCCCCCCCCACCCCCTCCCAACCCTCCGCTTTGCTAGTTCCTCCCCCTACCCCTCCTCTCTCTCTCCTTCTCCCCACCTCTCTCCCCCTCCTCTCTCTCCTGTTTGAGGACTTCTCTCTCTTTCTCTCCGTCTCTCTCTCTCTCTCTCTCTCTCTCTCTCCCCTTTTTGAGGACTTTCTCTCTGTCTCTCTGTCTGTCTCTCTGTCTGTCTGTCTGTCTGTCACTCTCTCTTTCTCTCTCTCTCTTTCTTTCTCTCTCTCTCTCTCTCTCCTCTCTCTCTCTCTCTCTCTCTCTCTCTCTCTCTCTCTCGTATCACCGCCATCCTGTAGCTCGTTGCTTGTCATTGCTGTTCTCCAACGCTGCCATACACCACACACCTGATCCACCCCTCGCTCTCCCCCCGCCCCCACCCCCAACCCCACCACCCCCCCCACCCACCCCGACATCTGCCCGCCCATCGTCTCGCTGGGCCTCTTTCAGAAAGCGGCAAGGCTGGCAGGGCTGGATGGATGCTGGCTGGCTGCTGGTTGGTCCTTTCGGCTGTTTTTTTTTTTTTCTTTCTTTTTTTCTTCAGTGTGTTTATATTCTTTTGTTTAGCCGTCTTTATTTCACCCGTTTCAGTCTGATTTAATTTGTTTCTCCATATCATTGTTATCGATGGTGGTAGTAGTAGTAGTTGTAGTAGTAGTAAGTTTAGTAGTGGTGGTGGTCGTGGTAATTGCAGCAGTGATAGTATTTCATTCTTCTTCTTCTTCTTCTTCTTCTTCTTCTTCTTTCAATTATTGTCATTGTTGTCGTTGTAGTTGCGGTTGTTGTCATCGTTCTTGTTGATGTTGTTGTGGCTGTTTGTTGTTTGAACCTGAAAACATTAATGCAACGAAATCTCTCTCTCTCTCCTCTCTCTCTCTCTCTCTCTCTCTCTCTCTCATACATGAAAGGATATTACTGATAATTTCTTCCCGCCCGCCGTAGACATATCGTACCCCTCCCGCCTCTCCCACCTCTTCCCCCCCCCCTCCCACCCACCCCCCCCGAACCCTCCGTCTGCTGATGTTTCTGTTGTACATACCGTTTCTCTTTCACGTCCATTCTTGTGTGTGTGTGTGTGTGTGTGTGGTGTGTGTGTGTGTGTGTGTGTGTGTGTGTTCTACTTAACCACACACACACACACACACACACCCACACACACAGAGAGAGAGAGAGAGAGAGAGAGATTGGGGGAGAGAGAGAGAGAGAGGAGAGAGAAATAAAGGCGTAATGGAGGGGAGGGGGATAATTATGTCATTCTTGTTTTCCGATGGCGTGGGGTAGGGGTGGGGAAAGATGTTGGGGGTGGGGGGGTGGGGGGGGGGGGGGAGCACGTGGTGCTGGTTCAGGTGTAAGACAGACGTCACACTCTTCGCTATTAAGCAAGCAATACCGAGGAGGACCGTCGGTAGAATCCTGTCCCGTGAACAGAACCATGGGTGACGCCAGCCTGGAGTCCCCTTTCGCGCCCCCCCCCCCCCCAAAAAAAAAAAAAAAAAAAAAAAAGAGAGAGAGAGAGGAGTAGTACCCCCCCCCCCCCCCTCAAACAAGAAGACAAACACATAGTCATCATATTCAAGTCGAAAGAAGACCGCAAAAAAAAAAAAAAAAAAAAAAATAGCAGAATCTCTCCCAATCCCCCAACCCCCACTTCTCTCCACCTCACCCTCCTCAAAAAAAAAAGTAAAAAAAAAAAAAAAGAAAAAACAACAACAACCAACAACAACAACAAACAAAATGATAACAATCAACAACAACCAAATCACACACACACACACACACACACGCGCGCGCGCGCGCGCGCGCGAGAGAAACGCCACCTGGAGACGAGATATTGAGGCACTTATTTCGGTTGAATATCTAGGTGGTTGGTCGGTGCTACCAGAAGGGTTCTCTTTCATCTTAACCCTATGATATTCTTCTCCCTCCCCCCCCCTCTCTCTCTCTCTCTCTCTCTCTCTCTCTCTCTCTCTCTCTCTCTCTCCCCTTCATTTTTTTTTTTTTTCGTATTTTTTTTTTTTTTTTTTGCTATTCCCCAAACGTAGAAGAGGAGAGTGGGTGGGTTACACGGGAACGCGGGGTCCATTCATCTTTGATTTAGGTCGGTGCCAGCGGCAGTTTGCTTCGTAATAAGGCTATCTACCCAGTCTGCCATGGAGAGAGAGAGAGAGAGAGAGAGAGAGAGAGAGAGAGAGAGAGAGAGAGAGAGAGTGTGTGTAAGAGGTGGTGGTGGGAGGGGGGGCGTGGTTCATTCCCACCCCCCCCCCTCACCACCCCGACCCTCCACTCCTCCTTTCGCTCCTTCAATCCTCCTCTCTGCTTTTTACCCACCCCCATTCACCATCACCACACTCTACCCCCTCCTCGTCCCCCCTCCCCTCCCCTCCCCTCCCCTCCCGCCCCGTAAAAAAAACCGTTTCAAAGCATGGCTCTCGACTCGGGGGCTGCCGAGGGTTGCTCCTTTGTTTCCCGCTGCGCAGGGCCATCTTGCTTCATTATCGCGTCCCTCGCCGCCCGCCGCGCGAGGAGTTCACAGTAATTCGCAGACGATTTCCGCGCCCTGGGGAAGCCGGGGGGGGCGCGCGGGGGCCACGTCGGACGGTGGCGCACCGTCGTTCCGGGCTTGTCTCGGGGTGTAGGTAGGGGTGGGGAGGTAAGTGTGTGTAAGGGGGGGGGGGGGGGGGGGGGAGGAGAGGGGGGGAGGTAAGGGGGTGGGTAGGTGGGTGGTGGTTGCATTTGGGTTGGTTTTCTTCGTTGTAGGTGTAGGTTTTTTGTTTGTTTGTTTTGTTTTGTGTTTTGTTTTAGGGTTTCATTTGGGGAGGGGCGGGGGGGGTGGGGGGGGGGAGTTTACAGTGTGTGTGTGTGTGTGTGTGTGTGTGTGTGTGTGTGTGTGTGTGTGCAAGTAAAAAGAGGTATGGAAGAGAGAGGGAGAGAGTTTTCGTTTGTATGTATGGTGAGAGAGAGAGAGAGAGAGAGAGAGAGAGAGAGAGAGAGAGAGAGAGAGAGAGAGACGTTGTGTGTGTGTGTGTGTGTGTGTGTGTGTGTGTTCGCGCGCGCGCGCGAGCGTGTGCGCCCACGCATGCGCATGTGGATGCTTCAGTAATAGGTTGATGCGTTTCTTCATGACCGCTAGCACACGCGCATAGGGGGCACACAGGCACCATAAAGTAAAATACACCCCAGCTCACAAGTTGCCTTTAGCTTTCTAGCTCTCTCTCTCCCTCTCTCTCTCTCTCTCTCTCTCTCTCTCTCTCTCTCTCTCTCGGTGCCCCCTTCCACCCCCCAACTCCCTTCTTTTTGCCCACTTCGTCCTAGAGAAACGACCACCCCAGAAGTGAAAGAAACTGTACTCTATACTCGCTGAGAAGAAAGTCTTAGGGAGGGAGGGGTTAGGGAAGGAGGGGGGGGGGGGTAGGAATGAAGAGGAGGGTGGGAGGAGGGGAAGAAAGGGGATGGTGGGGGGGGGGGAGGAGGTGGGGGGGGGGGGGGAAGCGAAAGACTTGAAGCGTTTTGTGCCTTCTTCTTCTGGTCTGTCCTCTTGGCTGTAGTTTTTGCTGTATGGTCGTAAAACCTGAACGTGCGTGTGTCGCGCGCGCTCTTCACGTGTAAATTAGCTTGGAGTGCGCGCGCATCAAAAGCACGTGCAAGGTAGTAGTCGCAGCAGTGAGGTCCCCCCCCCCCCCCCCGCCTCCCCTTCACCCCCCCCAGTACGGTCCCCGCCGACTCCGCTGAAGCTGTTGGCAACAAAACAAAACAAAAAGCAGGATGTTCTGTTAGTCAGTGTGTGTGTGTGTGTGTGTGTGTGTGTGTGTGTGTGTGTGTGTGTGTGTGTGTGTGTCCCTCTCTCTCTCTCTCTCTCTCTCTCTCTCTCTCTCTCTCTCTCTATTCTCTCATTTTTATCTACGAACAAACTCTAGTTGTTTTTTTTTTAAGGTTTCTTTTCTGGTTTTGTTTTCGTTTTTCTTTTTTTTTTTTTCCCTTTTTTTTTGGGGATGGGGGTGGGGGGATGGGGGTGGGGCGGGGGGTAGGGGAGAGTGGGCATAATTTTGATATTGTTTGCTCACTTATGTTTTTAATTCTGTTTTGTTTGCAACTAATATTATTCCAACGTTACACGCATGCGCACAGGCACACGCACAGCAGGACGCAAGCACTCCAGAGCAAAATGCAGTCTTCGGCATGAATATTCTATTGTACATGTTGTACAACCGCTACTAAAGCATTTACGCACACACACAGACACACAGACACACACACACACACACACACACACACACACACACACACACACACACACACACCGGTGCGCGCTTACACACACACACACACACATACACACACACACACACACACACACACACACACACACACACACACACACACACACACACTGAACGAAACCATTCATCACGAGATAAACCTAAGATTGTACTCTCTATCTCTCTGTCTGTCTGTCTGTCTGTCTGTCTCGTCTCACACATACAAAACACACACACACACACACACACACACACACACACACACACACACACACACACACAGACACACACACACAGACACACACACAGACACGCACACAGACACGCACACACACACACGCCACACACACACACACACACACACACACACACACACACACACATTTTACAAGTCATCCCCCACCCCCCCCCCCCCCCCCCCCCCCCCCCCCGCACCTCATCCTGCTCTCAGCACATCACACCCACACCCCTACCACTGCTCCCCCACCCGGCCACCCCCACCCCCACCCTCACCGCTCCCACCCCCCCCCCCCCACTCCCCCCCCCCTCCCCATCCCCATCCTGCCCCTGGCCCTGATGGCCGTTTATTGGGGCGTTCGTTACGGGAGGTCTCCTCCCTGTCTTTGATGCCAGTCTCCCTGCCCCCTCCCTGCCAATTCCGCCCACTGTTGGCGCGCCATTAGCGCTGCGCCGTTTTGTCCCCCCCCCCCCCCCCCCCCCCCCCCCCCCCCCCCCCCCCCCCCCCCCCCCCTCTGATGAGGGCCAGCTTCCGTCCGCGCCAAGTTTTGAGGGCTGGATAGGGTGGGTGGGTGGGTGGGTGGGTATTTCATTATACTTACTTTCCCCCCCCCCCCTTTTTTTTTTTGTTATCTTCTGATGGCTGAAGAGAAGAGTAGGCTGATTAAAACAAACAAAAACAAAAACAAAAAACAACTTTTGTTGTTGTTTTCTTTGCCTCTTCCTTTCTGTCTGTCTGTTTGTCTCTCTCTCTCTCTCTCTGTCTCTTGTGTGTGTGTGTGTGTGTGTGTGTGTGCGTGTGTGCGTGTGAGAAAGAGAGAGAGACACACACACAGACTCTCTGTCTGTCTGTGTCTGTCTCTGGGTCTCTCTCTTTCTGTCTGTCTGTCTTTGTGTCTTTGTGTCTGTCTGTCTGTCTGTCTGTCTGTCTGTCTCTCTGTCTCTCTCTCTCTCTCTCTCTCTCTCTCTCTCTCTCTTTCTCTCCCTCCTTCTCTCTCTTTCTGTGTCTCCTTCTGATTTTTTGTCTCTGTCTCTTCGTCGTCACTTCCTGCACCTCTCCCCAGCCCTCCCCTCTTTTCGTCATATGTCTCTCCGTTTAAACTCCCCCCCCCCCCCCCCGTCCCCACCCCCTCCATCCTTCCGTGATGTTGGTGCCGATGCCGTGTTTCTTTAGTTTGTTACAAGCACGTTCTCTTTCAAAAGAAATGCTGTCAATATTTGGCAACTGTCGACATGAATAAAATCACATATCCTCATTATTAATCACATATCCTCCCCTCCACCCTCCCTCCACCCTTTCGCTCCTCCCTCTCTCCCCTCCATGTCATCCTCCATCCCCACACAACCCCCCAGCCCATACTGTATCTGTTGACGTCATGGCTTACAAGTTATTGATAGAAATAACGATGGAGAGAGAAAAAAATGCTAGAAAGCAAAAATGATGAGGAGAGAGGTAGGTGTGTCTGTTTCTTGTGGTAGTTTCTAGCTATCCAAACGAGGAGCATGATTGAGCCATTTGAGCATTTTTGAAGTCACCCTTGAGAGAGTGGAAGAGAGAAAGGAAACTGAGGATATTCAATTTTGAACAACAGCTCACTAAAGGAATATACGACGACAGAAAAAGACGGAAAGAATTCAACAAAACAGAGAAAAGAAAAAAAAAAAGAGAAGAGAAGAGAAGAGAAGAGAAGAGAGAGAGAGAGAGAGAGAGAGAGAGAGAGAGAGAGAGAGAGAGAGAGAGAGAGAGAGATTAATTGAAAATAAATGTTATGATAAATAATGAAATGCCTTGGACAGTAGAGTAGAAGCATGGTCCTATACATAAATAAATAAATAAATATTGGATCGGTTTTCCACTGTCGATACACTGACTTGCAAGGAAGTAAGCCACTCCTCCTAGAAGCGAAAGGGAAATAAAATACAGAGCAAGGTAGGATGGTAGAAAAAGGGGGTGGGGGGGGTGGGGGGAATTGTGTGGGTGAAGGGAGAGGGTCCTTTTTTCTTGCGAAACAAAAAAGTGTCTAAGATGGGGAGTATATTGTGAGATGATGAATTGTCTGGGGAAAAAAAAGAGGAGGGAGAGTATTACTATGTACTAAGGTTTTGATTTTGACCACCAACCCCCACTACTCTCTCCCGTCCTTTCCCCGTCTAAGTCGAAGGGAGAGGGAGAAAAAAAAAAAAAAAGCGTGCGCCAAAGTTTTATCAAACGGTTAGGACGGTTAGGAAAGAAATCCGGGTATGGTGGTGGGTGTGTATGTGTGGGGGAAACGGGGGGAGGGGTGGGGGCAAACAAGAGAAAACGCGAGAGGAGAGAGAGAGAGAGATCGAGAGAGAGAGAGAGAGAGAGAGAGGCGAGAGAGAGAGAGAGAGATTCGACCTTTTTTTGTCGAGAGATTAACTGGAAGAGTGGGGTTTTGATTTATGTTATGTTTCTTTTTTTTTTTTCAAAGAGAGTAGAGAGGAGCAAAGTTAAAGGTGGGAGAATGCGAGTGAGAGAGTTTTTTTTTTGCTTTTTTTTTTTTCACATTGGACATGTGTTTTGATATTTTTATTGGCAATTACCTGGAGAGGCGAGAGAGATGAGAAGTAGAGCGATGGTTGGAGGGGTGAATTTTTTTTTTTTTTTTTTTTTCTTTTTTTCTTTTTCTTTTTTTTGTTATATAGGAAAATCATATTCATTACAGAGAATAACCGGAATGAGAAGGATTAGGAGAAATTCCAATCTCCACAAAAACGTGGTTCCGTATCGTTCGGGGAGATGGTCACTTTTTTTGCAAAAGTTACGGTAAAAGTATAATGGGGTCATCTTTAAAAAAAAAAAAAAAAAATGTAAAAAAAAGTCAATAACACAACAAACTATTTGTGAATTACTTTGTCAAACGCCGCATGTTTTGAAAATGAGGAGGATGACACAATATGACCTTATGATACCTCTGACCTTTCTCGAATCTATCCACTGATGGGGGGTACCAAATCAATATATTGGGGGATGGTGGGGAGAGGGGGAGATGTTTCTGAGAGGCTCGGGAGATTCGTTGTCAAAACTTAATCAGTTTTCTGGTTACGGTGGACTTTCTTAATGACCGCAGGAGAGGTTGACGGAGGTTAACGCTTGCCTTGATGGGCGCTGCCCCGTTCTGTGCTTCAAACAGTAGACGCGGCAAACTGATTTGATTATAAAACCCATCATTAGACACCATAATAGTGGAGAGGCTAGGCGAGAATGCGCGAAGGCAGGGAGGAGAGAGGAGAAGAGAGAGAGAAAGAGAGAGAGGAGAGAGAGAGGAAACTATTTGAATTCGTACCAGTGTGGTTGATCAGCGGAGTAAGAGCTTGAAAAAAAAAAAACACAAAAGGGTAGTCGACGATACACCACCATTTAAGGATTACTTTGCAAACGAGCATGTTGTCATAGAACACTTTTCGGATCTACTCTTCATGGACCGGCCTCCGATTCGTCAAAGGACGGACCGGTCTTACCCCTGATGGGCGCTGACCAAGTCTGGCTTCAGTAGACGCGGCCCCCCGTCCCCATCATTAGACACTATAGTGGATTGAGCTTCTCCACTCCTCTCTTCCCTTTCCTTTCTCCCCAGTTCGATGAGGAGAGAGATGATGGATTCGTAACAAATCTATTGTTTTTTTGCTCTTTGTTTTTTTTTTTTTCTTGTTTTTTTTTTTTTTTTTAAATTTTTTTTTTTTTTTTTTTTTTTTTTTTTATTTTAGTTGTATTTTATTTACGAATGTTTTTTTTTTTTTTTTTTTTTTTTTTTTTTTGCTCAGCGCGAACGTCACCTAACTACTGCAGCAAGGAAGTAAATAAGACGAGCACATCAAAAGCATGTGGCGTTAAAAACGGTTAATTAAAGATGATGATAGTGCAGGGTATCATCAAAAACAACAACAACAACAAAAAACTATTATAGTTGGGAGTTACCCTGAATCGGAAGCTGTAAATGCATGCACCGTAGTCCAGTATGAAGGCTTTGAGAATGTTAATGAATGATTTAAAAAGAAAAAAAAAAGAAAAAAAGAAAGGGAAAAAAAGGGAAGTGTTTTTCACATTTTCTTGGAAGGAATTAAGTGTAGAGGTTCAAAAAAAAAAAAAAAATCTGAAATATTACGGTAGCGAAACGAAGGGAGGTAAAGTGAGCGGGTGAAGGTTACAGGGAAGAGGGGGGGGACATGGGGAAAGGGGTGGGGGGTGTAAGTGTATATATATAGTGTTTGTTTTTTTGGGGGTTCACTCTCTCCCCCCCCCCCCCCCCCCCCCCCCCCCCCCCCCCCGTTACACCGCCACCCTCCTCCTCCTTCACCGTAAATTTTTCTCCCAGCATGATTGAAATTGGACTCGCCTGAGGGATGAAGGTGAAAAATATGGTAATTACAGCATCACAGGAGAAGAAGCGAAAAACAGAGAGAGAGAGAGAGAGAGAGAGAGACAGACAGACAGACAGACAGACAGACAGAGAGAGAGAGTGACGTGACCCACACTTGGTTGTCGCTGGCCTGCATTAAAGAAATAGCACCTTCCGCGATAGGGGGGGATGTCGAGGTGGTCTCTCAGTATGAATTGTTTCCCCGTCTTCGGGAAATTCTGTACCAGTTATTTCCCTTTTTTTTTTGGCACTACATGCCTGCACAGTTTTTTTTTTTTCTTTTTCTTTTTCTTTTCTTTTTTCTTTAATTTTGCTGTCCGCTTGTTTTTGTGTGTGTCTTCGTGGCCCGTTCGCTTGTGGTTGTCGTTGACACATTTTCCTCTGGTTACACTTTATAACACGCTAAACAAGAAAGAGGATCCTACGTGTTTGTCATGGACTCTTTTACTGTTTCTCCCTCCTCATAAAAGATTTCTTTTCATAGCAGTCAAACCGTGGTTACCTGTGTATTAGTTAGTATTCGTCCCGTGTGTTGACTCTATTCAAGATCGGAAAAAAGGCAGTGGCAGTCTTGATTCAATTTTACTTTGTGTGTAATTTCTCCAGTTGTTCTTGCTTGTGTAAATGTGTCAAGTACCTGGTATATGGGCAAAGCTTGTGACATTTTTTTTTTTAAAGTTCTGTGTGCTTTGTGTTGTCATATCTGCTAGGCAGTTCGGTGTCGTAAGCATCGTTCGTTCGGAGCAACGGGTGTGTATGAATTATATCATAGGAGCAAAAGAGCGACCCTACTTGATGGTTATGTTGCTGTTTTCTGTTTCTCGCCTCATTTAGGATTCCCTTTATATAACACGCTAGGTTTCGATGCTGCGATGCGGCTCGTCTCATTCATTGGCCCAGCGGTGGAACAACGACTTCGCAGCGAAACGTTGGGAGTTTGAATCCAGCTGGCGCTCGGCATTGACAAGGCATTTTCGCTGACCTGGTTGTGATGTTACATAGTCTTCTCCCCCCCCCCCCCCCCCCCCCCTCCCTCCCCTCCACACCTCCCCCCTTTCACTCGCCCCTGACATGTTTTTTACCGCGTCTGACGTATCGCCATTGGTGGTCGTGGACGTTAAAACCTATAGGCCGGACCTTCAGATTTCTTGCCCTTTAAAGACGATATTTATGGTGTTTGCGTCGGAGGTGATGTTGATGATGATCAGAAGGAAGGATGAAGCAGGATTTTGTGTAATTTTCCCTTCTTGGGTGGAACGGAACTTTATTAAAAAAAAAATAATAGCATAGGATTATATCGATCCGAAGAGCCAACAACAAGCTTTTAGCTTATATCGCGCTCTGAAAAATGCATAACCACAGAGAGTACACAATGGCGCCTGGTAAACCTTCTTCGTTTGAACGCTGTCGACTTTCTGAACTTGCTGAGACGTTGAGGGTGATATGAACGTCCTGTCGGCCTCAGGCTGTCCTTAAGGACAACTTGGTGAGACGTTGAGGGTGAAATTAATGTCCTGTCGGCCTGAGACCCTTAGGGACAACTTGGTGAGACGTTGAGGGTGAGATTAATGTCCTGTCGGTCGGCCTGAGACCCTTAGGGACAACTTGGTGAGACGTTTGAGGGTGAAATTAATGTCCTGTCGGCCTGAGACCCTTAGGGACAACTTGGTGAGACGTTGAGGGTGAAATTAATGTAATGTCCTGTCGGCCTGAGACCCTTAGGGACAACTTGGTGAGACGTTGAGGGTGAAATTAATGTCCTGTCGGCCTGAGACCCTTAGGGACAACGTGGTGAGACGTTGAGGGTGAGATTAATGTCCTGTCGGCATGAGACCCTTAGGGACAACGTGGTGAGACGTTGAGGGTGAGGTGAACGTCCTGTCGGCCTGAGACCCTTAAAGTACAATTTGGTGAGAATTCATCACGGCCCTATAACTGCTGATTCAAGCATCCGCTCCCCCCCCCCCCCCCCCCCCCCCCCCCCCCCCCCCCCCCCGATGACGTGTCATTTGTGGCAGGTGGCGTGGGCCGTCGGTTTTGTGGAAAGCGCATACTAAGGCTGTGGTGGGTCAGCGTGACAGAGAGAGGCTGTAGAAACTGAACGGGAAACGAACTGTAATGCTGTGTGTGTGTGTGTGTGTGTGTGTGTGTGTGTGTGTGTGTGTGTGTGTGTGTGTGTGTATAAAGCTGTATGTCAAAGGGACCTTCAGTGAACGGTACAGTTGTGTATGTCCGGGTAGACAACGTAAGAGGAAGGGTTGCTCCTTGTATTTTTTTTTATTTTTCTATTTCTCTCTTTTTAAAGGGAGAGAAAGAACCGATGAGTGGGGAGGAATCTGTGCTCTTCAAAACGAAACGAAAGAAGGCATCTCAAGCGAATGATTTCATTGCACGGGGACGCACACACAGCAAGCAAGCACGCACGCACGCACACACACACACACACACACACACACACCGCTACGCGCGCTCGCACACACACACACACACACACACACACACACACACACACACACACACACACACACACACACACACACACACACTACGCTATCTCCCTCTTTCTATCTGTCTTTCTATCTCTGTCTATCTGTCTGTCTGTCTGTCTGTCTGTGTCTTTCTCTCTTCTGTCTCTCTGTCTGTCTGTCTGTCTGTCTGTCTGTCTCTCTCTCTCTCTCTCTCTCTCTCTCTCTCTCTCTCTCTCTCTTAATGACTTACACAGAAACAGTCGATCTCTTTGACGGGGAGGGAAAAAACAACAACAAAAAAACGTACTTCGATAATATCATCGCACGGGCGAAAGAGGAGGAGGAGGGAGAAAAGTAGGTGTGTGTGTGGGGGCGGGGGTGGGGGGGGGGGGGGGATGGAGGAGAAGACAGGAGGATGTTGGAGGAGGATATGAAGGGGGTTGTGGCGATGGAGAGAAAGAAGATGGGGGTTGTTGGGGGGGGGGGGGGGGGGAGGAAGGAACCGGAAGATTGAATTCTGTAAGCGGATCATAGCTGAGGTGCCCATAAAATTGTTGAAAGGGTGGACGGCCGTTAAAAGTCGTCCCCGCGTCGTCTGCCGATTTCATGCGCTGCGTGGCCGCTGGGTGCCCATTGTCTCCGCAAGCGGCTGCTGATGACGTTTCACAGAACCGTGGAGCGCGCTTCCAATCGACAAGAAATCTCCCGGTGGGGTGGGGGGGGGGGGGGGGGGGGGGGGGGTGGGGGAGGAGGAGGAGGAGGAGGAAGGGGTGGGGTGGGGGTGGGGGGGGAGAAGGGGAGGCTACTTGTTTTTCGCCGCGCAATTAGTCCTTTACGGACATGGACACGACAGGAGGGCCAGGTAGAGCTTTTGGAGTGGATGGGGGGGGGGGGGGGGGGGGGGGGGTGGGAGGAGGGGGGGGGAGGGGGAGGAGGCTTGGCCGTTTGAATGATGAACGCATTAAAGGGATTATTAAAACACTGGTCATAAAACTGAGACAAAAGACCTTGTGCAAAGTGTCCGTGAAAGTGAGGGGGTGGGGGGGGGGGAGGAAGGGGAGGGGGGGGGGTCGAGCGGAGAGGAGAGAGGGTTGTGGTGGTGGTAAGGGGGTGGGGGGGGGGGGAATGATCGTCATGCGAGAGAGAGAGAGAGAGAGAGAGAGGGAGACGCGGGGAATGAAATGTATGTATGTGGGTGGGTGGGAGGAAGAGGGGGGGGAGGGGGTTATGAACTCAGGCGAAAGTGGGAGGAGGGGAGGAGAGAGTCAACTGACAAGGAGAGGGAGATACATTGAAAGGATAACAAATTTGAGGGGGGGGGAGGGGGGGGGGGGGGCGCGATGGAAGGGCGGGGGGAGGTGATGGGGGTAAAACAAAAAGGAGCAAAAACAAAAAGCAAGAAAGAAGAGGCGTGGGTAGCGTTATTGGGTACTCGCTGTCCAACAACGAGACGAGAAACTTTTTGGAAAGGAACCAAACGATTTCATGGAGAACCCGACCGGCAGGCAGTCAGCCCCGTTGGTGATGACGGTGATACAGGAAGAGAATATCCGTGAAAGAAGAAGAAGAAGAAGAAGAAGAAGCGAAAGAAGAAACACAAGAGAGAGAGAGAGAGAGAGAGAGAGAGAGAGAGAGAGAGGAGAAGAGAGAGAGAGAGAGAGAGAGAATGACAGTAAAAGGAAACTCATCTCGCAGAACAAAAGTCTGGTCAATATCGTTGGAAATTGGTCGGCGAGCTGAATTGTGTGTGTATGTGTGTGGGAGTGTGTGTGTGTGTGTGGGGGGGGGGGGGGGGGAAGAGGGTGGAGGACGGGGGTGGGAGGGAGGAGTTACAAACAATCAAAGGCGATAAAACCGCTATCTCGGGGGGAGACAACTCTATTGCCCGGCAAGATGGGAAGCGATGCCTTTTTTTCCCCCCCCCCCCCCCCCCCCCCCCCCCCAACGGATGTTTATCGGAGATCGAGATGTAATATCACTAATTTCGCCCCGCCCCGCCCCGTCCCCTCCCCACCCACCTCCCTCCGTCCTCTGCCTAAGTCTATCTGTCCCCCACCCTCCCTCCCCCCCACCCTCTCGCTTCCCGGATCGGCCTCTTATCTCCTTCTCCAGCGCATCTCTGACGTCGATGACGATGATGATGCTGATGATGATGAAGAGGTGGGACTGAGGGTTATCATTAACGTGGAGGCGACCAGCCGGCTGATTAGGGGGAGGTTCCCATTGACCAGGAAGGGAGACAACGCTGCCTGTCAGCTGTCTGTCATTAGCATCATGTAACTAGTTCAGTATCTTTTTTCCCCTCTCCTCCCCCCTCCCACTCCTATACCCCCGCCTCCGACCCCCACCCCCCCCCCTACCCCCACCGCCACCCCGGCGCCCCCTCTGCCATTCTTCCTCCCTTCCCACCCACCCCCTACCCTCCTCCCTCCTCAATATGTCTGTCTGTCTGTTCGGTCTTTTCCCTCAGTTTGGTATTTGGTAGGAAAAGTCAGCGTGTTTATGCGAGTACTTAAAAAAAAGAAAGGTATAGATAGATAGATAGATAGATAGATAGATAGATAGATAGATAAGAAATTGCCGAAGTCGCGGCCGTGGTTGTCATCGTCGTCGTCGTCGTCGTTGTCATCATCATCAACGTCGTCGTTGTCGTCGTTGTTGTTATCATCATCATCAACGTCGTCGTCGTTGTCGTCCTCCTTCTCATTGTCGACATAGTCGTCGTCTTCATTAGCGTCGTCATCGTCGTCGTCGTCGTTGCCGCCATCATCCATCACCGTCCGTGTCGTTACATGTACTGCGACGAACTGATCCTACTAGACAGTGACTCGACGACAGATTGATGGACAGTCGGTATGGTCATAATGATGAAACACTCCTGATGTGGACAGTCGATATGGTCATAATGATGAAACACTCCTGAAGAGGTGGACAGTCGCTATGGTCATAATGATGAAACACTCCTGAAGAGATGGACAGTCGGTATGGTCATAATGATGAAAACACACTGATGTGGACAGTCGGTATGGTCATAATGATGAAACGCTCCTGATGTGGCCAGTCGGTATGGTCATAATGATGAAACACTCCTGATGTGGCCAGTCGGTGTGGTCATAATGATGAAATACTCCCGATGTGGACAGTCGGTATGGTCATAATAATGATGAAACACTCCTGAAGAGGTGGACAGTCGGTATGGTCATAATGATGAAACACTCCTGAGGAAATACCTGACGACAGTGGCAAATGGCTACAGTCTGAGAACAAAATGTACAACAGTGATACCATGACTACTACTGCTAAAGCTGCTGCTAATGTTGCTGCTACTACTACTGCTACTGCTACTACTACTGCTGCTACTCGTTCTTTCTCTCCTCCTCCTTCTCCTCCTCCTCCTTCTGCTCCTGCTCCTCCTCCTCCGCCTACTTCTACTACTACTATTAGTACTACTACTGCTACTACTTCTACTTCTACTACTACTACTACTACTACTACTACTACTGAAAGTAAATGATAATAATCCCCACTGGATAATGATACATCGACTTAAATCAGTACGGTGTACCGTTGTCTGAAGATTTTTGTTCTGTGTTTTAAATAAATCCGAGGCATAGAAAAGGAAACACACTCATACGCACACACACGCACGCACGGAAGAAGAAGAAGAAGAAGGAGGAGGAGGAGAGAGAAAGAAAGAAAGAAAAAGAAAAAAAAAAGAAGAAAGAGAAAACAACACACCAAAATGTTTTGATTCTAGTTAACAGAATGTGATTGTTTGAAAAACGAATGTCGTTATCTGGCGTGAAATGGAAAAGGCCACTACACATCCTCGGCTCGCGCAGTTTGCTGAATGTTATGTGCTGCCTGACGTACAAGCGAATGGAAGTTAGACATCGTAAATTGGAAACTGATTAAAACGTTTGGAGGGGGGGGGGGGGGGGGGGGGGGGGCGGGGAGAGTCTGCGAACAAATCGGGCTCATAAGCTTGACAGCAGTCTAAAGTTTGGAAGAATAATTAGGAGACACATAACGGAGAAACGCAGACGGTGTTTTTTGTTTTTTTTTTTTTTTTTTTTTTTTTTGTTAAATCGTCTCATCATCAACGGGAGAGAGAAGGGGGGTGGGGTGTGTGTGTGTGTGTGGGGGGGGGGGGGGGTTAGGTGTTAGAGGCATTGGAGAGAGAGAGGGTGAAAGACAATTGGTTAGTATTATTTGTGATGGGCGGATACGACTATGGCCTGTGAAGAACAGCAACTGGCTGTTGGGGTAATGCATGTTGGAACTGTTTTCAGAGAGAGAGAGAGAGAGAGAGAGAGAGAGAGAGAGAGAAGCAGCATAGGTTCTTTGCTTTTATCTTTTTTCTTTTAACCTGATTATCAAGCTCAATAAAAAAACCTAAGCAATCAGCAATTGACAAAACGCATACCCATCCGCATGTTTTGTTTGTGTTCTTTCTTTTTTGTCCTTTTTCTTTTTTTTCTTTTGCTTTTTTTGTTTTTTTTGTTAACGCTTGTTGTCATACAATAGCGCTGTTGTAATTTGCCATGAATGTTGCATGATTCTCCCCGCCCCCCCGCCCCCCCCCCCCCCAACTTGAAAGTAGACTTTTTATTAAAATTAGCTAATAAAAATTAATAGTTATTTTCCGCTGGTTTCGCCAGTCTTTGGGGGGGGGGGGGGGGGGGGGGTGACATCATTGACAGAGAAACTGTGGTTTGACAGCTTCCCCCCCCCCCCCATCACCCACCCCCGCCCACACCTTCCTCATTTTCACCATCGACAAGAGATACCTCGGAACCGTCTGAGCGGTGGGGACTTAGTGTGTGTGGCTCGTTACACGTTGAGGCTGTGGCCATTTCAACAAACTTGGTTTGGGGGGCGGTTCGCAGGGTTGTTGTGAACGAGTAGGATGGACCTAACGGGTAGTTTGTTGTTGTTGTTGTTGTTATTTGTTGGTGGTGGTGGTGGTGTTGTCATCGTCGTCGTGGTCGTTTATTTGTTCGTTCGTTTGTTTTAAGGAAGTTTATTTGATTTTGAGCTTTTAGGTAATGGTCGTTTGGTTTTTGTTGTTTTTTTTTTTTTACTTTGCATTTTTAAAAAAAATATCGGGGGTTATAGACAGAAGTATTTACGCTTTCACAACCAAAATGCGCTCTCGCATAGGCACATGCACTCTGTCACTCACATCGGGCCCGCACAAAGGTGACGGGAAACCAATAACATTTCACAGAAAATAATCAACTTTATTTAACTTGACTCCGAGCCCCCACCCGTCACTACACAACACAATATTATCTGTATCATACAACAATGTAAACACCATACAGACAATCTCATAAATCGCATCCCCTGTTCTTCAGTGATTCTTACTTAACCAGGAAAGACAATATTTCACTATTACATTTGCACATTTATAAACTTAAGAACAAATGAAAAACGTCCATAACTTGCCAGCATTCCTTGGTTGACCGTCAGTTTCTCTCATCACACTGTGCGACCACGAGCTGAAGCTGCCACACTGTTGTGTCCTCCCCGATTGGCCAAATCCCATCCCAGTGGGGGACACTGGCAACGTAGCTTTAGTCGCACCCTCACACCGAGTCTTCCGGACTCCACCGCACTTCGCCCCCTCTCCACGGAAAGGGCTCCTGTCGGCCTCTCCCACAGGTCTTCTCTGGCTGCAAAACACCCCACCGTTGTGTCTGGCAGCTCCCTGTCTAGGCTCCAACAGGCTAACACGTCTTGCTGTCGACCGTCCCCACACACGGGAGACAATTCTTCTCGTCGTCGGCTCCGAGGCTACAGCAACCTCCACTGTCTTACGTCCCCACCCAGGAGACAACGAGGCGACAGCAAACCTCTGCTTCTCGCTGTATTTTCTTGAGCCCTCAGCAAGACGGGCGAGTTCACTTTCCCTTAAGTGAGTCACACACTTCCTGGTTTTCCAGGCACCTTATATCCATTCTCAAACAAGAGAGAACTCGAGTTTAACTGGTTCAAACCAATGGAATCACTGGCACACACACATCACACGATTTGTACCAATAAATCCCCAGTTATTTTTTTATCCACCAATGGAATCACTAGTCACCTACACATACACACACACACCACAGCTGTTAGCACCAACAAGGACTTGGGTACCAAGTGTTAATGCATAACCTCCTATTCAACTCATGTTCCATTCCCCAAAGCTACCCATTATACTAAACAGCCTGGACTTCTCTACCAGCCAGGACTGATGCTTCAAGTATTGACTACACTCTACAGACAACAAGGTGCAAACCCACTCAATAGGCCGAAGCCTTCCATTCATGCCTCAGAACAAGAACGACTGAAGGGTCGCTGTACTCTGCCTGCAGGCTGACGGTCGCCTACCCGTGACGGTCACCTGACACGATTGCCTTCCTTTAGCCCGCTGGACAACCCAGTTAATAGCCAGTCTCATGGTGGACACTCTTCTCTAGCCAGGACCGGCAGGTCGGCAACTACTTGTCACTATCCCTCGGACATGTGAAACACTTTCCCAGTAGTAACTCCCCTCCTTCAGTAAACGACTCGGGGTATTCCCTCTGGTGATGCCTGAATTTGCACACTTGAAGAACCCAAGGAACTTGCTCTCAACAACAGCAAAAACTACCCTTAATTTGCCCTAAATGCTCGAATTCAAGGTGTGGCCCACAATCCACAAAGACAAGATTCAAATTCAGGCGCATGCCCCAACGTACGTAACATCAAAATCAAATTCAGGCGTGTGGCCACCATCTACTAACACGGGGTTCAAATTCAGGCGTGTGGCCCCACACAATATCAAAATCAAATTCAGGCTCTCGCACACAATATGCAAATTAAACACTTATCCTGATGTTACAAAATAGGATATTTCCACACTTTACCGATCAGTGAACAAAAACAACATGAGCAAACAGATATCAACCAGAAAAAATCATATATCCATGAGCATACACTCAGCCCTAATGGCAATGAACAAAAAAACAACAACATCAACTGATAAACATATATCAAAAAATGAAAAATAACACATGAATATAAGGCTCAGCTGCGCCCCACAATGGGCCATCAAAATCAAAAGAAAAG
>JADBJO010009023.1:80000-88513 GCA_016801955.1 Conus betulinus | reverse complement strand
CCCCGCCACGCGTGGCCTTTCTCGATCCCTGCGTCCCAGCCGTGTGCAGTGACCGCTGCTTTCTTCACCATGACGTCCCATCTGTGTTGTACATGCACCAGAATCGATCCGTAAACCTTGATTCTCTGTCCCCAAAGCTCCAGCTGGATCCTGATCTCCTGGTTCTCCCTTTCGGAGACTGTGGACGTCTTGTTCCAGATGGTGTATTCTCTCCATCAGAACTGTGTTCCTTCTTCAGCCATTGGTGATGGTCCTGCTGATGCTGGTCGGGAGCTGGGACAACCAGGCCCTCTAAGCGTGTCCAGGCCGTGTCAGCACCCGAGGAGGATTCCACCTGCGGGTAGACCTGTAGTGGGGCGAGCAGGAACACCCACAGTCCAAGGACCTTGGCACGCGGCATGGTTGCTCAATGACGGGATTTACATGGACAGTGCGGCGCTTGCACTGCTCCTCTGCTCTTTATTGAGCAATACCGGGTTTATATTAGCAGTGGATATCGGAGATAAGACGCCACCCCATCAATTGGTAGTCTCCCCCCTTGCTTCGGACCCGTCCCTCCCTCCCTCCCTGCCTCCTGTCTGTCTGTCTTTGTCTTTCTCTCTATCACACAACGGACACACACACACACACACACACACACACACACACACACACACACACACACACACACACACACGCGCGCACACACACACACCACACCTCCTCTCTCTCACACAGAGCGCACATGTCAACATGCGCGCGTCCAGACTGAACCTTCTCAAGATGTCTCGTTTGTGTCATGAGCGACCTAGCCCATGTCATGAGGTTATCAGACATGGTGCGGGTTCTCAGCAAGACAAAGACGATGCTGTGCACGTTATTTTCCATGTCATACTTACGAAAACATGTTTTGTTGCTCTGCTTGTTTAGCTTTCTCATAAATCCGAGCGGTTTCTTGTTCACAGAAATGGTGATGAAGTGTAGACGCTGTAAATGTTGGACATCAAAGAATCCAATGTTCACGAATAGATTTTTTATCAATGAATAAGAATGAACATGTGCACAGTTAAAAAGATTTCTTTAAAGCCCATATCGAGTATTCTAGCTCACCTTACATGAGGGATGAAGTCTTAATGTAAGTTGCTTATGTAAAGCTTGGTTCATTATTGTAAAGAGATTAGCTGATCTGTGTGGCGTATTTAAAAATAAATTCTTCACCCTTTCTTTTTTCTTTTGTTTTTTTTTTTTTATAAGTTGATTGCGTGTGCCCTTAATAGATTAGTACACGACTCTGAGCATGCATGCGTGCGGGCATACGTGCCCGCGCGCGAGCGTGTGTGTGTTTTTGTGTGTGTGTGTGTGTGTGTGTGTGGTGTGCGCCGCGCGCGCGTGTGGTGTGTGTGTATGGTCTGTGTGTGTTCTGTGTGTGCGTGCGCGCGCGCGTGTTGTGTATGTCTGTAGTGTGTGTGCGTGCACGCACACGTGTGTGTGTGTGTGTGTGTGTGGTGTGTGTGTGTGTGTGTGTGTGTGGGTTGTGTGTGGCGTGTGTGTCTGTGTTGTACTGTTTGTGAGTGTGTTCATGCGTGACACACCACACACACCCACACACACACACACACACACACACACACACACACACACACATCACCACACGCAGACCCATACAGATACATAAAAAAAAACAGAGAGAGAGAGAGAGAGAGAAGAGAGAGAGAGCAATCAACACAGCAAGTGAAAGAGTCCAGAACTTGTCTTTACTTGGCCAAAATGAATGCAACATTGCACTGCTGCATGGCCATGATTGGCAAACTGTTATATATATTGAAACCATTCTTCAGCCCCAGCATCCCAACAACGATATTCTCAGAATCAGTCATTGCAGAAAGGGATTGGCAGTAACAGTAGTGTCAATGCGTGCACAGGTGCATGCCGTACGCGCCATTGTGTGTTAGGAAAGGTGAGGTGAGAAGGGTGTGTGTGTGTGTGTGTGTGTGTGTTTGTGTGTGTGTGTGTGTTGTGTGTGTGTTGTGCGTGTGTACTGAAGGGGGGGGGGGGATGCGCCCAGATCACTTGGAACACACAGCGCTCACTTGTCGCCACTTTGGTGTTCTCATAGGTTCCACAGGGCAGACTTCCACAGTAGGTTTTGACGTAGTAAAAGTACACGCCCATTAATGATTCTCATAACTGCCTGGCTGACTCTCTGTCTCTCGTCGCACAGATGAACTGCGAGGCACACCCGCGTCGGTGAAATGGCCGCCATGAGGAAACCCTGTAACTGCCGGGTCCAGCCTGACGGACACACGTTGGTCCCAGGGAGGCATGAATGTGGATGTACTGAGAAACCCGACACACGGGAAAAAAAAAAAAACACACACAGGATCCATGTCCTGTTCGTAACCATAGTTTCATACTCTCCCCATACAGCGTCAGGGAGTAGTACACGCATGCACGCACCACACACACACACACACACACACACACCACACAACACACACACACACACACACACACACACACACACACACCACTGACACACACACACACACACACACCACACACACACCACACACCACACACACACAACACACACACAAACACACACACCACAACACACACACACACACACACACACACACACACACACAACACACAATACACCTTTCTCTCTCTCTCTGTCCTGTTTCTTTCTCTTGTATTGCGTGTGTGTGTGTGTGTGTGTGTGTGTGTTGTGTGTGTGTGTGTGTGTGTGTGTGTGTGAGCATCAGGCATATTAGTGGGACTTTTGGGACGTCTCTCTTCAAACGATCAAATCACCTTTTCATGTAGAACCCAGCAAATGGTTCGCTGACAGAAAATACTTATTATGAGCTTTTGCAATATTCGTTGCTGTAAGCTTGTCTGAACTCTGGACATACAACACCATCTCTCTGCAACACACACACAGAGGCGACACATACACTGGCAAAATATAGAACCAACACACATTGGCAACACACACCGGCATACCCCCACAGACACACACACTGTCAGCCACACTGGGAACACACACACAGGAACACATACACCAGGGAAGACCACACAGCGTGTGTGTGTGTGTGTTTGTGTGTGTGTGTGGTGTGTGTGTGTGTAAAAATGTGATGATTTGAGATTTTTCTTTTTGATTTGAATAATAAAACAATGTACAATCTAAGCATTCTTCTTTGTACTGAAAAAGAAAATAGACGAAAGACAGATAGAACCCAAATTAGAAAGGGTAGCCGGTTTAGGAACTTGTTTGCTCTCTGTCTCTTTTAGGTTATTTACTGAGAAACATGTCGGACTTGGTGATGTTACCCTGCTCTGTAAACTTCCGTTGTGATTGGTAGAACGAGCCATCTCTGCCTTCACATGTCGATGGTCCTGGTTGATGACACAAGCATTGAAGCTCCCACAAGAGTATACAGCTTGCCGCGTGAGTTTGGAGCTTTACAAACGGCCACACGCCGCAATTAGGATTTTGCACTAAATCTCTCTAATATAAGTCCATGGAAGCGTTTTGAGGCCACCAGTACAATTAAGCCAGTAGTTGAGTGTTAAACCAATAACTGGTCAGAAGAACAACTACCCCCCAATTATTTCCCTTGTTATGGGGGAATCTTCACCGATGAAATCACTAAACAATCTTCAAATGCATGACTGTCCCCTTACTTGACGTCACATTTCAGGCCTTTGCACTCACCTGTGACTGTGGTTTTGCCGCCAGCTCGAAGAGCTCAAAAATAATCCCATTCCTTTTGATTCTAATCTGTCTGCTAGGAACCACCTGGCTTGTGCCTTGATGGCCATATCAAAGGAAATGAGGGGAATCAAATTTCAGACATCATAAACATTCTCAAAACATCCATTAGCGCCAGTCTGCAAATACTCGACTCCTTAAGTGAGGCCTTGGCGTATGCATTTTTAGTGTGCAGCCACACGCAAGCAAAGTCCCACCCCCATCCCCTTCTTTTCCCCTCTTCCCTCCGCCTCTCACCTAGCCTCTGGTCCTTTCTTCCCCCCCCCCCCCCCCAACCCCCTCCCATTTCCTGCCCCCCCCCCCCCCCCCCCCTCTTTGAACACGGTTCTGACAAAAGAGATGGATGCCAGCATGCGTGCCAGACTTTGCCAAATTAAAGTCTCGTCTCACTCCGCCAGCCCCTCCCCGAACACTGTTCTCACTCGTCAACCTCCAATACCATCCCCCCCTCCCCCCCCCCCCCCCGACCCAACCCCCCCACACAGCATGTGTGTGTGTGTGTGTGATGTGTGTGTGTGTGTGGTGTGAGTGTGGTGTGTGTGTGTGTGTGGGTTGTGTGGCGGTGAGAGAGAGAGAGAGAGAGAGAGAGAGAGTGTGTGTGTGTGTGTGTGGTGTGTGTGTGCGGCAAGTGTGTGTTGCGCAGCGGGCGAGTAGTGCCTCCCCCAACACGCCCTCCCCCATCTCCGCCCGACCCAGCTCCGCGCGCGCGTATGTGTGTGTGTGTTTCCTGTGTGTGTGTCTGTGTGTGGTGTTTGTGCGTGGACGCGTGCACGTGCACACGTGTGTGCGGTGGCGTGCATGTATGTGCGTCTCTCTCTCTCTCTCTCTCTCTCTTCTCTCTCTCTCTCTCTCTCTCTTCTCTCTCTCTCTAACCCATCCCTTTTCAAATTTCTGCACCAAGCCCCTCCAATCTGCCAGTCAGTGGAAACAAATAAAAGAATTCGCCTGCCCCAGTTTGAGCTGAAGCTTTATTTTATTCAGTGTACACTAACTATCAAATGGTCTCATCTTGGAGTTGATATGCACGTGTTTCAGGACACTGACAAAATTGACAGAAATATTTCCCCCCAACAATTTGTTGAGTATTATCTTTACTTCTAGATAAAATGTTACCCTCTTTTTGAAAAAAAAATCGACTTTTTTTTTTATTCCAGGATTTTTCCCCGATTTGTTGAGAACATTTTTTTTTTTTTTTTTTTTTTTTTTTTTTTGTTTAATGAATTTCATATGGCTGGCCATTAATGATGTACACAAACAAGATATAGGATGTAAGGTTATAAAACACATGACATAAATGATTACAACTCCATCGATTCATGGCATTCAGAGAAGGAAAGTACACTATACAGACAAACTTTGTTTCCCATTGTTCATGGAGGCTCCAAGGTCATGGGACAACATTAAACACAGACATAATATACATAATACATATACACACACCATATATATATATAGTATCTATACATACACACAATTATATATACACACACACATATATACATATACACATACATACATACATACATACATACATACTCCCCCATCTACTCCCCACCCCCCCCCCCCCCACACACACAACACACACACACAATTTTGTTGGCAGGTAGCCTGATTCGTCTTCATCAAGTACATATATTTTTCCATTTTATATCGATAGTTCAGCTCCTTCAAAAACATGTTTAGATTAGGCTTTGTTTTGTTGATTCTACATTTATAAATGAAATATTTTCCCATTAAAATTATTAGGTCTAGCATATCATCGGTTTTCGTTTTCTCATCCGTACCAAATAATATAATCTCCACATTAAAGGATATTTTTTTCACAGTGGGAACAATTAACTTTCAGAGCTCTTTCAAAGTCTTTCCAGAAAACACGGGTAAACTCACATTCCCATAGGTAATGATTGATAGAATCTTTCTCTCTATTACAAAAGTTACATTTGTCACTATCGATAATTTGCATACTTTCAGCACACTATTTGTTACCAAAATTCTGTGGCATATCTTAATTTGAAACCATTTAGTTTTGTTTCTTTAATGTTGTTGATCCTTTTCAGTACCTCTGTCCAGTCAATAGGTATATTAAGACGCTGTTCCCACTTAACAAAGGCACTAATGTTAAGAACTTCATTCACTTCCACCATAATATCATAATAAGTACGAGTACCTTTAGTAAACGCTGCAAATTTTTGAAAGTGCTAAAGTTTTATCTTTACTAATGTTACTGTCTAATTTCAATCTTCTTTTCTCTGCATAAGCTTTGATCGAAATGCACGCAACTCATATAATTCAGAAAATTGACCCGAAGTCCCATTTTCTCTGAAAGAAAGTTTGTAACTGCTTACAAAATTACCCTCATCATCATCGAGTAAATGTTTAACAAGAAATATGTTTTTCTGCATCCATTTCTTGTAAATGAATGTTTTTTTCTCCCACTTTAAACTTCTCTCATTACAGAAAATAGGTTCAGTGGCTAAATCTCTATACTTTCGTATAATTCTACCTGTTTGCAGAACCTTTGATATGATAGAAAAAACTCCTTTCCAGAATTTGTTACTTATATTGCTTTCAACAAATCTGTTAGGACCATAGGCGTCAAAATTACTTATTTGGGGACATAATGAATGCAATATTGTCTTCCCACTTATGGTTGTACATGTACGCTTTCCTTATCCAGGCTATTTTTAAGGAGCTGATATATATTTTCAGATCGGGTATACCTATCCCTCCCTTTGTATACTATGTATTGAGTACTTTCTTTTAATTTTATCATTTTTGTTTGTTCCATACAAATTTGAAACACATATTCTGTAATAAGGCAATCTGGGAATCAGGAGGATTCGGTAAAAGGATCCATAAGTACACCAATTTTGATAACACTAATGATTTTAGCACAGCTACTCTACCTAATGGTGTTATAATCCTTTTTGCCCATATTTTGAACAGGTTTTGGACTTCCGAAAATTTATCTTTCATATTAATTTCCGTCATATCCGATAGACTATTCGTAAACCACATCCCTAGAATTTTGAATTTTGAGGGGTTCCATTCCATTTTATAATGTGACAAATATGTGTTCTTGGAATTTTTTGTGTCTGTACCTAGCCCAAACATTAAACGTTTTCTCATAGTTCAATTTGAGTCCAGATATTTGCTCAAATTTCATAAAGGTTTGCAAATAACTTTTCGTATGATTCTTGTCGCCATCTAACGTAAAGTGTGGTGTCATCTGCAAATTGATTTATCTTAAATTCTGTGTTTTTCTATCTTTATGCCTTTGATATCGTGATCTTGCCCTATTTTGGTCGCTAGTACTTCAACACACAGAACAAATAGATATGGAGATATAGGGTCCCCTTGACGGCAACCTCTTCCCAATTGAAAAGCCTGACGACACTTTCCCGTTCACTATTACGTAAGATTTTATCTTATCGTAAAAAAAGATGATATCCATCGTTGTATTCTCTTCCAAATCCGAATGCACCCCAGAATTTTATTCATATATGACCAGTTAACTGAATCGAAAGCTTTCTCGAAATCGACAGAGATTAATAACCCTCGCAAGCTGTTCACTTCTAAATAATGAATTTAAATCATATATTGTTCGTAAACTATCTCCTATATATCTATCTGGAACGAATCCCGTCTGGTCCTCATTTATGAGTTTTTGGTAAAACAGTTTTTATTCTGTTTGCAATACAGGCTGAAGCAATTTTGTAGGTTACATTTAAAAGTGAGATAGGTCTCCAGTTCTTTAAGTATTCTCGCGGTTTCTCTCCTTTTGGAAGACCAATTATTATTCCTTCTTTTTGTGTTACAGACATTCCTCCATTACTGTATCCCTCATTTAGAGAACGGACAACAAAACCTCCCAACTGTCTCTCCAGAAGAATTTAAAGAAATTTACTGTCATCCCGTCTGTTCCAGGACTCTTATCATTTTCCATATTTTTTAGGACTTTGGTAGCTTCTTCTAAGGTAATTAATCCCTCCAAGTGTTCCGATTCTAACTGATTTAGTTTGGCAGGTTTTCTACATATTTTCCAATCTCAATATTACTTACGTCCTTTTCCGCGTATAAGTTTTCATAATATTTCTTTGTCTCTGTTAACATGTCGTCCGTTCTGTCAGAGTTCTTCCTTGGTCTGTGACAAGTTTAAGCATTCTTTTGCTTACGAAATTCCTTTTCTCCAGTGCACAGAAATATTTACTTATTTTTTCCCCGTAAGATACCCATTTAGCTCTGGATCGAATCATTATTCCGTCAATTTTGTTTTCCTTAGCTCACTCAGCTCTTCCTTTTTGCTTTTCAAGATCTCCAGGTCTTCTTTCTAGTAAGCCATTTTTGCTTTCCAAATCTTGTATTGCTTTTTCGATTTGTTTTTCTTTTTCATTTTGTTTTCTATTTTTGCGAATACTGAATGTTATTGTTTCTGCTCTTATTTCCATAATTAGAGTTTCTAGAAATAATTGGTCGGAAATTGTAAACTGAATTTCATCATTCGGGATTTTACTGACAGAGTTTCTATTGTAAGGCAGTAATGCATATTGTCCTTTAATTCTTTCAATCGTTTCTTTAACAAGATTTACATATTGCTTGTCTCTTAAAAGAGAGGAATTAAATTTCCAGAACCCTTTATGTCTCTCTTCTTTTTTAAAAACAATATTATGTATATCAGAGAGTGATCTGTTTTATATCCGAACAAAATATCAGCATCATCTATGTAAGTGATTAAAGTGTCGGACAATAAAAAGAA
>JADBJO010009023.1:65000-67500 GCA_016801955.1 Conus betulinus | reverse complement strand
AATGTTTGTCGCTCTCACCCTCAATTTTTCCATATGTATGACAATAGCGTTAACTATGTTTTGGATGGCTTGGATTTTTATCTGTTGGCAAAAGAAAAACGTGTGCCCTATGCCCTTACGGATGTAAAAACGATTGACTTACCGAATATAATGACTCAATAAAATAAAATGACTCTCTCTCTCTCTCTCTCTCTCTCTCTCTCTCTCTCTCTCTCTCTCTCTCTCAAGAATACGGAAATGTTCTGAATTTACTATAAATGTGTATAAAATGAACACATTTCCATAAGATATGTACATGGGTGGTGTGTGTGTGTGTGCGTGCGTGCGTACGTGTGTGCGTGCGCACGTGTGTGTGTGTGTGTGTGTGTGTGTGTGTGTGTGTGTGTGTGTGTGGTGTGCGCGCGCGCGCGCGCATGTACGCGGGGCGCGCGCGCGCGCGCGCGCGTGTGTGTGCGTGCATGTTGAGTTGGAGTGGGTGGGTGAGGGTTACCACGACTGAAAGATGCGCCTTTTTCCCAATATTTCACGAAATGGGTCCCGACAATGCTAGTTTGGAACCTGAGCAGTGTTCGTTGGTTTGTTTTGTTTTTAAGAAACGCGAAAAGTCATCAAAGAACGATACTGAAGGAGCACTGTCGATTGTCAGATATACAGTTGGCCTGGTGGAATTTGCACCGGCCAGGACGGCGGAAGCATCTTAGTTCAGTGGTTCGAATCCCGTACAAGGATTGTAATCTCCCCTCTTTTCCAATAGACCTAGGCCTAAAAGGGTGGTCTGAATACTAGCCCTTCGGATGCGGGTAGAATGCAATGAGTAGCAGGGAGGAAAACATAACTACACCAACCACTAAGGCGGTGTGTGTCGCGTCGCACACTCTCGGCTGGACGGTCGTGGGTTCGCCTCCCACCAGAGCCATATCTGTGGGATTTTCTTCTGCTACCCAGAGTTGAGTTTGCTATGGGTTCCACTGGGAAAAAGCGGAACCAGGCAGTCGAGTTTGGTCACACTCAGTTGGATGCGTCTTGAAATCTGTAGCTCAAGTTTCCTGACAAACACCGCAGGTGTCTGTATCTCTTGGGCCTGACAAACGCCGGGACATGTCATGAAAGTAAGCGTGGAGTACAGCCCTGTCATGTAGTCTCTGACAAAAAATGGAAATCTGACGCACCATCTTCATCGCCCTCATCCTGATCGATCAGCACACGAAGAACATGTCTCTTATTCTGTGTCCCTTCAGGCCCTCCTTCTCTGTCGGTGACCTCCACGTCGATTTCCTCTCTACGTCTACGGTCATAGTGAGGTTCTGCCGGGTGACCAGTATTAACACATGCATGGGGACTGTTGCTGGCACCTCCTACGCTGGCTCCGCGACCAAGCAGTTCTTGTCGTCAGTAGGGGGCTTAGCGGGTGGTGTCCTGCGTCTACTGGGTCAAAACAGGCGCCACTGGACGACACCGAAGTGCGACTCGGCAACAGTGCAGTGTCTCCTCTGGTGGGATGCCTCATGACAACTTGACATTGACTGCTCCCTGTGGATTGTTGATGCCGTGGCTGCGACACAAGCCAGACTGTGGCTGTGGACTGTGAGCCGGAATGAGCGGCAGTGGTGCAATGTCACTGAGGGGTTATGGAAGATGAGACCAACCACCACCACCACCACCACCACAACCACCACCCACCACCACCACCACCACCACCACAACAACAAACAGCAACAATAACAAACACGCAGACAGAAACAAATATAGGCGACACTGGGGTGCTATGTCGACGATTACGGAGAGCAAGCTGAAATTCATACAGAGAAGCAGCCATCATCAAGACGAAGTTGTATAACACAACACATTAAGAAACTGAAGGCGAGAGGGTCAGTTTTCCTATCTGACTCACGTGTAGTGAGCAGAAACCGCAATTAAAATGAAGGGCGAAGGATGGATGGGAGAAATGGGGAGGCACAGTGTAATGCACACAGACAGTTCCAACGAGAGCAACAACTTCTTTTGTAGGATGAGCAACATGAAGCTGCCAGTGAAGGGGTGATCCCGACACACTCACTGACACACATGTACATTTAGACACAGACAGACACTCTCTCCGTCCCTCTCTAAAGCCAGTACATTATCAGAGTAAATGTTAATTACAATGACATTTCACATAATGATCGTAAACGTTCAATTACTTTTCTTTTTTTGTATGGAAAAATATCAAGCACGAATGAAATAACCACACACGCGCACACACCCCTCCCCAAACACACACATTCACGCGCGCGCGCACACACACACACACACACACACGCACACACACACACACACACGCGCGCGCACGCGCGCGCGCGCACGCGTAACTATGAGTAACGAGTAAGACATCCACGATTCACCTAAAGCGATAAGACAAAAATACACAAACCTTAGCAAGGAGGCATTCATCGAACCAGCTGATTTGTTTGACTGATTTATACGAGTTTTCGAATCATGACTAGCTCTTCTGGTCCCGGGC
>JADBJO010009023.1:45000-57500 GCA_016801955.1 Conus betulinus | reverse complement strand
CTCGCCTCACCTTTACCTTACCTTACCTCACCTGACCTTACCTTACCTCACCTCACCTTATCTTACCTTACTTTTACCTCACCTGACCTTACTTTACATTACCTCATTTACCCATACCTTACCTTACCTTACCCTATCTCGCCTCACCTTTACCTTACCTTACCTCACCTGACCTTACCTTACCTCACCTCACCTTATCTTACCTTACTTTTACCTCACCTGACCTTACTTTACATTACCTCACTTTACCTTACCTTACCTTACCTTACCTTACCTTTCCTAACCTTACTTTATCTTATCTTACCTTACATGATGCAATGCCCGGTTACTAAACGTCTTAGAACGACAGAATAACATTAGGGACATATTAACCCGCCGTATACTTTCCTTACCTTACCTTACCTTACAGTACCTT
Organism: Conus betulinus; assembly: GCA_016801955.1. Classification (NCBI taxonomy): domain Eukaryota; kingdom Metazoa; phylum Mollusca; class Gastropoda; order Neogastropoda; family Conidae; genus Conus; species Conus betulinus. The sequence goes on along the minus strand of JADBJO010009023.1, from coordinate 57,085 downwards.
CACTCCCCTTCCCTCTCTTTACCTTACCTTGTGCTATCCTTACCTTACCCTCCCTTACCTTTCCTTTGCCTAGCCTTCCGTCATCCTTACCTATCCTCACCTTTACCTTGCCTTACAGGACACACTATTCCCAGGTAATCCCAATTGCGTGGTATTGAGGTCATCCTACTCCTCATCTGCCTGGATGACTGCTTTGTCAAGACCGTTCTGCTGGGCAGAGTGAAGACCTACCACAGGACATGCAATGACACGACACGGCGCGCCATGATATAACGCGACACAGCGCGGCGTGGCGTGACACGAGACGCCACGATATCACGCGACACGCCGTGGCGTGGCACGACACGGCACGACACGGTACGGTACGAACACGACACGAACACGATACGAACAAGATACGAACACGACACGAAACACGATACGGACACGACACGAACGTATGATTACCTAACGGTGAGGGAGTCCTGGGGAGAGAGAAAGGAGGGCGGGGCGGGGCGTCGGAGGCTTGTTGGGTTTGCCGCACAGGGCCGCCAGAGGGCTGTGGGCAGAGGGGTCACTGTACACCTTGAGCACCGCGTGCTGGCAGTCTGCAACAAAGCACGATTGTGGGGAATGAGGAAGTGAATGAACGAACGAACGAACGAAACAACAAATGGATAGATGAGTGAATGAATGTATGAACGAATAAATGAATGAATGAATGAATGAATGAATGAATGAATGAACAAAACAAACTGCAAAATGAGGTGGAGATTTTGGCAGATGATGGATTCCAGAACAGACAGTAGTAAAATGAGGTGATGATCCTGGGAGATGAGATAATATCCTGAGGGACGCTGGATTCCAGATCAGACAGTAACATGAGCTGGTGATCCTGGTTGATGCTGGATTCCAGACCAGACTGTAAAATGAAACAGCAATCTCTGGAGATATTGGGTTTTAGAACAGACTGTAAAACGAGCTACCGATCCCGGGAGAAGCTGGATTCCAGAACAGACTGTAAAATGAAATGGGAATCCTTGGAAACACTGGGTTTTAGAACAGACTGTAAAATGAGCTGGTGATCCTGGCAGATGAAGGAGCTGGCAATCCTTGGAGGTACTGGATTGTAGAACAGACTGTAAAATGAGCTGGTGATCCCGGATGATGTTGGATTCCAGAACAGACTGTAAAAATGAAATGGGAATCCTTGGAAACACTGGGTTTTAGAACAGACTGTAAATGAGCTGGTGATCCTGGCAGATGAAGGATTCCAGAACAGACTGTAAGATCAGCTGGCGATGCTGGGAGATGCTGAATTCCAGAAAACTGACCGTAAAAGTGTTGAAGTATCGGTACCTGTGGGCTTCTTGTTGCTGCTGCTGCGGCTGTTGTTGTTGTTGCTGTTGCTGCCGTTAACTCATCTGTTGTGCTCTTTCAGTGGCAGCACTCTCGCGTTGCTCATTCTGCCCCCTCCCCCTACTCCTCCCTTCCTTACACAGCCTCACCTAGTTTTGACCCCCTTGCAGTCCCCAGGACCACAGTCGTCAAGGAGCAGTCAGTATCAGGTTGTCATGAAGTATCCCACTAGAGAAGGCACAGCACATCCGCCGAATTATTTGGCGTTCAGTGCTCGGATCCAACACGCGTACGACACCACTTACTACCCTCGCCCCCCCCCCCCCCCCTCACCTTCACCTCATCTCCCATCCCCCCCCCCCCCCCACCACTGACGACAATGATCGATTAATTGTGGAGCCAGCATGAGCTAGATTCCTCCCACCAGAGGTGCCACCACGTTCGTGCGATGACAGCTTTTTTGAATTTCCAGACTCCGAAGACCAGAACACGCTTCGTGTTTATCACAAGTCCTAGCGACAACCGGGCCCGAGAGAGGCAGACACCTGGCAGTGATGGGATATCGGATTACGCCTCTATGACACGCAGCCATCAAGCAGATGACACAGGACTGTGTGTGTCCCACACTTCATGTTGGGAGTTCACAGCACACATTCCCGATGGCATCCGGGGTTACGTGCGTTTTTTTTTTTACCTGCCCATTTCAAAGAGCTACAGTTCTAGTGATGTCAGTAGACATTAAGACAGGTTCTCAAGCCCCTATCTCCTGGGTCGATTAACTTGTGTATTACCTTTTTGGTGGGTATGGACGTGAAACCTAAATGTAACAAAGTAGAATCCACTGGCTGGTGGTGGGTTTTTTTTTTTTTTTTTTTTTTTTTTTATTTTTGCTGTCCCAACTTCTGCTCCACCTCAGAGGCAGTGCACCCACGCCGCTCATTCCGACACCCCCGTCCACAGCCACAGCCCGGTCGGCCCGCGCCGTAGCCCCGGCACCGGCAATCCACAGGAAGCAGTCAATGTCAAGTCGGCAAGAGGCAACTCACCGGAGGAGACACTGCACTGCTGCCGAGTCACTTCGGTGGTGTTCAGTGGCGCCTGTTCTGATCTAACACTGTACACTACGCTTCCTTATAATATATCTCGGCGTCAACCAGGCCCGAGAGATACAGGCACCTGCAGTGTTGGTCAGGAAATTTGAGCAACACTCTCAGAAACGCATCCATTAAGTGGATGAAACTCGACTGTGTGGTCCCAGTCTTCCCAACTGAGTCCGCAGCAAACTCAACTCTGGGTAGAAGCCGGTCGGGGCAGAAAAACCCACATGACTCTGATGGGATTCGAACCCACGACCTCCCAGCCGGGACTCCGCGACGCTAACCATTTCGCCACGGCGGCTGGTGGCTTTCTTTTTTCAGCAGTGCCATGTGCCTGTAGCTCTATGAAACTGCCTGTATGCTGCCTTCTTACTTTAGCCATCACATGCTTTTGACATCACTTACATTCTTGATGGTGAAACTATATCCCAAACAATGAAACGATGATTAGAAAATGTTACAGTAAAATAGAGGGAGAAAAAATCGATCAAAATGACAAAAAAACAGAACAAATGTAAACAGATTAAAAGAAAATCTAAATGAAATGAAATAAAGTCATATAATGAAAGTTTAATCTATTACGATGCACAAACGACATGAAATCAGTATCAAATTAAACACAAGTAAAATAAGGAGAAGGAGAATAACGTTATTATTATGAAATGAAAAACGTTTTGTTTGCATATGTAAATTCTCCTCACCCCCGCCCTTTTGTTCACCTCCTCCCCCACCACTTGAAACCATGATAAGTACAAAATTAACCTAACACAAAGAAAACGAAATGAAATTAAAAAAAAAAATTAATAATCTACAAAACTGGATTAAGAAAAGAAAAACTAGAAAAAAAAACAATAAATGCAATAAAATAACATAAAAATCAAGTCAAACAGAAACCAAACAAAAGAAATACGACGAAATGAAAACAGCACGAAATTAAAATACAAGGGCAAACATGTAGCCACTTAAAAGACACTACACACAAAAAAAAAAAAAAAAAAAAATCAATCAAACAAGCAAAACAAAAAGCAGTTAAAACGTAATGAATTTTTTTCCCCAAAAGTCTTACTGCTGCCAGTGAAACCCTCCATACTGAGGTCTGCCAGTTCCATGAGGATCTTGTTGCCAGGGCGACTGGCCCTCACCGTCCACTCACACACGGTCAAGGCCGAGTAGGTCCTGGGGTAGTGGGGGCTGGAGATGGTCCCCCCGGACCCATGGCCGTTGATTTCTTGGGGGCGTCCGCATCCTGCACAGCCCCATCCCCAACCCCTCAGGAAAGCAGAGACATCACTACCAGAATGGAGAGAGAGAGAGAGAGAGAGAGAGAGAGAGAGAGAGAGAGAGAGAGAGAGACAGACAGACAGACAGACAGACAGACAGAGAGACACAGACAGACCGACAGACAGACAGAGGCAGAGAGACCGAGAGAGACTGAGACAGACCGATAGAACCAACACACATATAAACCATAAAAAAACCAAAGGATCCACATTCCATACTGAAAACAGTACCTAGAGGCATAAATAAAAGCCTATCCAATTTATCATGTAATGAAACAGCATTCAATAACGCTGCAGCTGAGTACCAAGAGGCGTTGTATAAAAGTGGCTACAACTATAAATTACGAGACGACCCAGATAATGACACAAACAGACACAACAAGAACAGGAAAAGGAAAATCATATGGTATAACCCACCATGGAAGAGTCAAAACAAATATCGGGAAAGAATTCTTTAAAATCTTAACATCATCCTTCCCAAAAGAACACAAACTATTTAAGATATTTAAAAAAAACAACATCAAATTATCATACTCATGTATACCGAATCTTAAAAACATCGTTGATTCAACAAACAAAATGAAAAGCAGTACAGAGAAAAACGAAGGTGACGAAAGGAAATCTTGTAACTGTAACAAAAAAAGAACAGTGCCGTCTAAATAACAAATGCCTCTCTACAACAATATTGTGTACCAAGCCACTGTGACATCGGAGAATACAGAAGAAACATACGTAGGTATCACTGAAAATCAATTTAAAATTAGATATGCAAACCACAAACAGTCATTCAACAAAGAAAGATACAAAAACCAAACAGAACTAAGTAAGTACATTTGGAAACTCAAAGATAAAAAATATAGACTACAACATTTCTTGGAAAATCCTAAAAAGAGCAGCTCCATACAATAGCATTTCAAAAAGATGTAACCTGTGTCTAACAGAGAAACATAATATTATGTAAACCACAATTAGCAACTTTAAATATTAGAACTGAAATGGTAAACAATTGCAGACATAGGTGAAAATTCCTATCGGTGAGTTGAATACACACACACACACACACACACACACACACACACACACACACACACACACACACACACACACACACAAACACCTGAGAAGCACATGTAACACGTGAAATAAAACAGCAAGCTATATATATAACTGACAGCACAAGCCCTCCCGCATCCTGACGACTGCACATGCAAGAAACAGACCTGTTGATGTTTTGTTTTTTTTAGCTTGCTTTTAACCTGACAAATGCCGCTCCCATTGTGGTTGAGTAGTTCTTTTAAAATAACGTTGATTCGTATTACTATTTTCTATATATATATATATATATATATATAGAGAGAGAGAGAGAGAGAGAGAGAGAGAGAGAGAGGAGACAGACAGACACAGGGAGAGAGAGAGAGGAGACAGACAGACAGAGACAGACAGACAGAGAAATAGAGACAGAGAGTGGTACTCGATCAAATATATAATTTTAGAACTGTGCACCACAGAAGGTTCATTGGTCAAAATAGTTTCTGTTAATGGAAGACGCTGTTCTCAAACATAACGTTCAAGTACGAGACAGATTTTCCTTGGTGCGACGGTAATGGAGTGCCGTGTTCACACACACACACACACACACACACACACACACACACACACACGACACACGACACACACACACACACACACACACACACACACACACACACACACACACACACACACGACACACGCACACACACACGTACACACGTACACACACACACACACACACACACACACACACACACACACACACCCAACACCACACCACACCATGCAACCTCTTACCCCTCGCCCTTCTCAATCCCCACAACGACAACAACACAAAGATTCGAACTCACGCCTCCGGAGCTCGGACTGAGGCACGAACTGGTAGGTGATCTTGAAACCGACGTTACTGTCCCTTTCGTTGGAGTGGAAGATGATCTTGACCACGTTGCTGGTGGAATAGGGGCCTGGCACAGAGTCTTTGTCGCAGTACCGCTCAGTCAGCGTGAAATTATTCTTCTCCCCTATCTCTTCGTAGATGGCAATGAAATCGGAGCGGTGGCAGCTGTGAGGGAGAGAGAGAGAGAGAGAGAGAGAGAGAGAGAGAGGAGGAGAGGAGAGGAGAGAGAGAGAGAGAGAGAGAGAGAGAGAGAGAGAGAGAGAGAGAGAGAGAGTGAAGTCACTGAATAATGGGACTTTTTCAGGTCTTGGCTCTTCATAAGAAAGGTATACGCTATTAACAACCATTTATAATGCTTTAAAAGAAAACTACAGAAAAATGATTTCAGTTATCGTGATGTAAACTGTGAAGTAGCTATTTCTCTCTCTCTCTCTCTAATCGAAAGTCTTACAAAACAAAACACAAGAAAAAAACTTTGGTGCATTAGGGGAGAGAGAGAGAGAGAGAGAGAGAGAGAGAGAGAGAGAGAGAGAGAGAGAGAGAGAGAGAGAGAGAGAGAGAGAGAGAGAGAGACTCCATCATCGTATCCACCCTGCCCTCTTTCCTGCTCCCACCCCTTATTCCCCATTCCCTTCCCCATACCCTCTTCTGATATGATCAAGCCTGCCCGTGAGAGCACCCTTTTTTACGTTCAGCGCACTACACAGCTGAGATGAATTTATGCGGTTTCAGACATTTGCCTTTTATTTCTTCTTAGACTCCATGAACTTCTTCTCATCCACAATACTTCATCCCCGTCTACACACTCAACCTGCCTCCTGCCTCCCTCCCCTTACTTACTTCCTCTCCTTGCAATTCCGTCTCCCTCCCAACTCACGTGCCCCCTCTCCCCCTCCACTCCCCCACCTCTTCTCCAAAACAGAAAGCCAGCTAAATAAAACCAACCCACAGTTTCAGGCAACCGAACATACAAACAACAGGAATGAAAACCCTGAATGTGGGTTTGTTTTTTAACGTTCCACGGAGGAAGAAAAACCCTGTTCACGTTGCAAGAAGAATTACACGGTTCTGCGGGTAAAATGTCTCAAAAGAAAATAAGAGTTATCGCCCTTCATGTGAACTTCAGAATATAAGAGTTATTGCCCTTCACATGAACTTTGGAAAATAACAGTTCTGGCCCTTCATATGAACTTTTCCCCCCCCGGTGTAGTGGTCTGGCACTGAGAGAGGAGGCTATCAAATCTGTGATGAAAAGTTAGGTGACCCCGACCCCTCCCCCCCCCCCCCCCTCTCAATTCCCTTTCTTGTTAAAAACAGCATGTTTGTCTCCCTCTCTCCTCTCACTTCTCCCTCCTCCTCTCCTTCCTTGACTCTCCATTCTTTTCTCTCTCTCTCTCTCTCTCTCTCTCTCTCTCTCTCTCGCTCGCTCGCTCGCTCGCTCGCTGGCTCGCTCGCTCGCTCTTATATTGTAACTTCACAAAGTCTTTCTCCTTCCGCCACTTTCCCGCTTTTCCCCTACCTCCTCTCTCTCTCTCTCTCTCTCTCTCTCTCTCTCTCTCTCTCTCTCTCTCTCTCTCTCTCTCTCTCTCTCTCCCCCCCCCCCCCCTCCAACAGACATTACATCATCCTTGCATGACCCATATGTTTCATGTTATCTGTCAATGCAAAACGCAATGAGTGAATGCAAAAACATAAAACAACACTAAATGCATCTGTTATCCTTGCAAATGAAGAACTCTATCTCGCTGCCTCTCTCTCTCTCTCTCTCTGTTTCTGTCTCTGTCTGTCAGTCTGTCTCTCTCTCTCTCTCTGCGCCTCTGTCTATTTGTCTCCCTGTTTATCTGTCTGTCTGTCTGTCTGCCTGCCTGCCTGCCTGTCTGCCTGTCTGTCTGTCTATCTCTCTGTCTGTTTGTCTCTCTCTCTCTCTCTCTCTCTTGATTTATTTATTATTTCTGAGTCTCAGCTCAGCTGGAAATTCAATCATCACGAATACATCGCCCCACTCCCCGTTTCTCGTCCGCCCACCCCCACCTCCGTCTTTTCAAGACACTGAAATTTCGACAGGAGGTAAGGTCATATAAGGTGTCAGAAGAAGAAGAAGAAGAAGAAGAAGAAGAAGAAGAAGAAGAAGAAGAAGAAGAACAACAACAACAACAACAACAACAACAACAATAAAACGGAGGAGGAGGAGGAGGTGGAAGAAGAGGAGGAGAAGTTAGTGAAGGAAGGAGTAAACAGGAGAAGTAAAGGAAGAAGAAAAGGAAGAAATCAAAGGAAGAAGTTGCAACAGAAAAAGAAAGCACGAAAAGACATAAAAAAAGAGACAGACAAACACAAAGAAAGACAGACAAAAGAAGCGGAAGAAAAAAAAAGGAGAGAATTTATGCATCTGTATATCCTACAAGTTTGTAGGAAACAACAGTGGGACACAGACTGGGAATGTCAATCGCAGGATGCTAGACGACAATTACGCAAACTCGCACCCCCCCCCACCCCACCCTGAACAGACCCCACTTGAACAGACAGGCACACACACACACACACACACACACACACACACACACACACACACACACACACACACACACACAACACACACACAAATCACCCTGTGGTACATACTCGATAGTCCAGAAGCCAAGCAGAGAAATCCTAAACTGACAACCTCAACCTGCTATAACGATAACAAAAGCAGCAGCAGCAGCAGCAGCAGCAACAACAACAACAACAACGACGACGATGATGACGATGACGACGACAAAATCGGTTGTTCGAAGTCATGGAGACTTACCCTGCATCTTCTTTCTGGGACTCTGGGAAGATCAGGACCTCGAAGTAGAAAATGAGCACCTCGTTAGGCAGCGGCCGGAGGATGTAGACGCAGCGCTGGTTCTGTGGGTACTTGGCAGGGAAGCGAGGGGAGTTGGTGGTTCCAGTCTTTCCCCACTTGCTGTCGTACAGGAACTGACATTTCCGCCCGTTGTCCCCCGGATGTGGGTCCCCTGGAATGCCGTAGTCTGCAGAGAGAGAGAGGGAGGGAGGGAGAGAGAGAGAGAGAGAGAGAGAGAGAGAGGAGAGAGAGAGAGAGAGAGAGAGAGAGAGAGAGAGAGAGAGAGAGAGGAGAGACGAGAGAGAGAGAGAGAGAGAGAGAGAGAGAGAGAGAGAGAGAGAGAGATTGATTCAAAGGGCTTTATTCCATTTTCAGGGGGGTAAAGTTAAGCATGACGAAAAAAGACCATTAACATCGACGCTGGTCACAGAGAAGCTATGTACAATCATAAAGTAACAGATACTGCGTACTAAATGCAGTTTAAACATGGGAAGATTATTTGTCATGTGTTCAACGTCACTACACTTTGATGTCTTTAAAACCCTTGTAGTTTCAAATAGAGCATTTTATGATTGCATTTACATATCTATGATAAAAGGGGTGTACAGAAACACATAGACGTACTACATATAGAATAAAAAGAGAAGAAACCGAAGCAACGTAGAACGAAATGAATGTCATCCTCAAGAGATTCTTCGATCATAGTCAAATAAAAACACTCTTACTACATGAAACTATAATCAACAAGTTCTCAGACCCCCCCAAATTCAAGATGGACACTCCGACCCAGATCAGAGACTCCACCCATCAGTTAGATTGGGCTACCTCCATAGATCTGAAGGACGCGTACTTTCAGATCCTCATTCACCCAGCCCACAGACGATTCCTCCGGTTTCGTCTGGCAGGGTCGGGTGTTCCAGTTCAAGGCCCTCCCCTTTGGCCTCTCCCTCGCACCCTTCCTCTTCACGAAGGTTGTCAAGGAGATGGCCTCCCTGGCCAGACAGGAGGACATTCGCCTCCTGGTGTACCTGGACGACTGGCTCGTCCTGGCCCCCTCCCGGGCCCAATGCCAAGCCCACACCAACCGCCTCCTGAGCCTCTGTTCACGCTGTATTATAGTCTACTACTACATATAACGGCCCCAGTCTGAATTTAGTCAATACGCATCCCACGTACTGACAGATATTTCACATGATATACAATTCGACTGTCTGACTGATCCAAAAGTATGAAACAGATAACTTCTATTCACTGTGCTCATTCTAGTGATGATTGCAAACGTTATATAATACACCAAACAGCTGAATTCGTGGATCGCTTGTAAAATAGCATGCAAAGGGGGAAAAAAAAACTGGTGGACATAGCGTACAAAGTGTTCATCTTTCCGTAAGTAAGCACGTGAATTTGAATGACCTCTTTTAGACAATAGGTTGCTTTATTTTCTCTTTCAGTTTTCTACGATTTGCACATAAGCCAGATCCCAACCGTGCTTTGCACACAAGCCAGATCCCAACCGTAGCTTTGCCCAAGTATGGGTTTGCAGATGAGCCAGCTCCCAGTGTGGCTTTGCACATGAATCAGACTCTCACTGTGTTTTGACACATGAGCCAGATTCCCACAGTGGCTTTGCACACGAATCAGAATCCCAATTTTGCCTAAGGCATGAGCCAGATTCCCACTGTGGCTTTGCACACGAATCAGATTCCCAGTTTTGCCTAAGGCATGAGCATTTTCCCCACTGTGGCTTTGCACAGAGGCCAGATTCCCACCGTTGGTTTCGCACATTCCTGATGTGGGTTTCCACATAAGCCGGATTCCTGTGTAGATAATAATTTTATTACTTAAGCCATATTCCTAGTATGGCTTTGCACATGAGTAGGAAACGAGTCCCAACCCCAGAGTGGGTTAGGATACGAGCAAAATACCAAGCTTAGGACATGGGGCACCCTCAATGTGATTTCGGCCATGGGCCAGATCCCAGATGTGATTTAGAACGTGGGACATATTAACAATGTGATTTAAGACGGATGTTAGATACCCAATGTAATTTAGGACGTAGACTAGATCCCCTTTATGATTTAGGACATGGGACAAGATCCCCAACGTGATTAGGATGTGGGCCAGATTCCCAATATGATTTAGGACGTGATCCAGATCCCCCATGTGATTTAGGACGTGATTGATCCCCAATGTGATTTAGAACGTGGGCCAGATCTTCAATGTGATTTAGGACGTGGTTGATCCCCCAAGTGATTTAGGACCTGATCTAAATCCCTCATATGATTGAGGATGTGGTTGATCCCCTGTGTGATTTAGGGACGTGGGCCCAGATCCCCTGCGTGATATAGGACATGGGCCAGATCCCCAATGTGATTTAGGACGTGGACCAGATCCCTGTGTGATTAGGACATGGGCCAGATCCCCAATGTGATTTAGGACGTGGGCCAGATCCCTGTGTGATTTAGAACGTGGGCAAGATCCCCAATGTGATTTAGGACATGGACCAGGTCCCTGTGTGATTTAGGACGTGGGCCAGATCCCCTGTGTGATTTAAAACATGGGCCAGATCCCCTGTGTGATTTAGGACATGGGCCAGATCTCCTGTGTGATTTAGGACGTAGGACAGATCCCCAATGTGATTTAGGACGACGGGTAGATCTAAGACGTAGTTTAGGACATGAGGCAGAACCACAATTTGATTGTGATTTGAGCTATAGTTTGTATGACAGTGATCAAAATTCATTTACATTCCGATTTACGTACCTATATACAAGCGGACGAGACACGAGGCATAAGAAGGAGAAGACAGACATACCGACCTGTGATAAATTTATACAGCGCCACAAAGCGGCCGCCATACTGGGCAGCGCGCGTGCTGAGCACGAGCACCATGCGAGGACCGTTGCTGGTGAGGGGAGGGGGGCGGATGGTGCCCGCAGAACCTCTCCCTTACCCGTCCCCTCTCCCCCTCCCACATCTGGCCCCTTCCCCGCTCTCCTGCAGCCCGATGTAGCCGTTCTTGCATCTGCCACACAATATAGGTGATGATGACGACGATGATGATAATGATGACGATGACAACGACGACGACGACGACGACGACGACGACGACGACGATGATGATGATGATGATGATGATGATGATGATGATGATGATGGTGGTGGTGGTGGACGACGTGATGAATGATGATGATGATGATGATGATGATGATGATGATGATGATGATGATGATGATGATGATGATGATGACGATGACGACGACGACGATGACGACGACGACGACGACGACGATGATGATGATGATGATGAAGATGATGATGGTAGCGATGAATGATGATGATGGTGACGATGATGATGATGATGACGAAGAATTGATGAAGATGACGAGGAAGTCGATGCTGATGTTGACGAGAGGAGACGGTCGACGTCCACCATGACGATCATGATGACGAGGATGACGGAAACAACGACGATGATGAAGGGAGGGGAAGGGGTAGGGGGAAATCATTATTGTGATGATGATAGAGGTGTCTGTGGTAGAGAGACGATTACGATTATTACAGTTACGATTAAGATATGATTGTGGCGGTGATAATGACGATGACAATG
>JADBJO010009023.1:35000-40000 GCA_016801955.1 Conus betulinus | reverse complement strand
ACTGTCTGGCTGTTTCCAAATAGTACCATGCAAAATACAGCAGTAAACAAACAGGCAAAAAAACGACTAACACAGATGCTAAACAGTTACATACGATATTAGCTAATAATATGATTACACACGCGCGATACACGGCGTTTGTTTAGAGTAGTAAATAAAACGTCCTAAATCATGGAGATGCTCATCGTCTTGCATTAACTTTTCCAGGGTTCTGTCAGTTGGATGCTTCGTATACCGAGATGGAATGTACTTCTCCCGTAAATCATTCAAGACTTGCAGTAAAAACATAGCATGCATTTCATCTTCGAGGCCAGCATCACACAGAGGACATTTCAAATCATTTTGATGATCGGGAGCGTATCTCATTTTATGAGTACGTAATTCAGAGGCACCTATTCTAAATCTAATCAAAACATCTCTGATGTGTTTATTTTTAACAACTGTGAAATAAGATTCCAGCGACAGAGAAGATTTAAAGAACGGTAAACACTAAATCTACTGCTTTTTTGAATGTGTTCTTGCCAGTTTTGACTATGACAGTCAACCAGTCTTTGCTTGAATGAGCTCAGGAATCCGCGCTATGTTATCTACGCCTTGATGCTCCCAAACAAAACCGAATCCAAATTTGAACAAAGTATCCCGAACCCGTGACGCCCCAACATACTTTACCTTGATCACACAATATCAAAAGCATATCATATGCTTTACGCGGAAGTCTTGGTCGATCCATTCTTGTAAGTCTTAGTCAATACTTAATGCATGATAAGTAAGAAAATATGTATAAAGGATAACGTCCAGTCTCGCCGTATACCATGTCATTTGGTGTCCTTGGGCTAACATTCACAGCTTTTTCAAGGCAAACATATGCACTTTTTCTATTGTAGAAGATCCAGTCAGTCCCCAAATTTCAGAGCCATATAGAAGGATAGGCTTTATTTGAGCATCAAATAACTTAAGAAAAATCTTGGCCGAAAAGTCACCCATCTTCCATAAAGTTTTGAACATATCAATAACACCTTTCTTGGCTTTAGTCGCCATGTCTTCCAGAGCCCTAGAGAACGATAATCGGGTACTAAAAAACAACCCTAGGTATTTGTAAGAATTTACCACTTCCATTTGAAGGCCGTTATATGTCCATGCCTCACGTCGAGAAATATAGCCACCATTCCTGAAAATGATTATTTTTGATTTGTCAAGATTGACATGCAAATCTAATTCAGATGCCTTAATTGCAAGAACATTGAGCTGGTTCTGAAGTCCAGCAACTGTGTCTGATGAAAGTACAATGTCGTCCGCGAAAAGTAAAATAAACAGCTCAATCATGTCAGGATTCAGTTGAATGCCGTGTCGTCCATTTTCAATTATTCCTGAGGCCAGTTCGTTAATGAACAGAGAAAAATGTAGCGGACTGGTAACCTCGCCTTGTTTTAAGCAAGTGAATGCTAGCAAGTGAATGCTTCCGTCATCTTGATCCCACAGCGTACTCGAGCTTTTACAGTTTTATACATGCTTTGGATTGTCAATAACATTTTCCCATTAATTCCAGATTTGCGCAATATAGGCCAAAGATTTCCGTGTGAAATTAAATCGAAAGCCTTACGGAAGTCAATGAAAGCAACAAATAATTTTCCTGTTTCTAAGTAGGTATTTTTGAGCCATCGAAAACAGAGTAAAAATGTGATCGATGGTTGAATGATCTTTCCGAAAACCAGCTTGAATTTCTCCTAGCAGACCTTTGGATTCAACCCATTTGGACAGTCTCTTATTGATTATGTAACTGTACAATTTACCACTTAAATTCAGAAGTGAGATGCCTCTATAGTTGTCCGGTTTGTGCAGATTACCCTTCTTATGCACAGGTTGTATGATAGCCTCGGTCCAAGCTGCTGGGTACTGACCTGATGAAAAAACAGCATTAAAAAATCGCAGAAAAAAAGGAACAACTACATCCCTCGAAGATTTGAATAATTCAGGCAAAATGCCGTCTGGACCTGCTGCTTTGTTATTTTTTAAGTGATTAATTGAGCCTACTACTTCTTCTTCAGTAACATCATCATTCAATGGTCCAAAATCTGATATCATTTTCTTTCTTCGAAGTCTGGTTCAAAAATCAGAGAATCGTCATCCTCAGGTACATTAGTATCTACTTCAAAGACCCTCTTACAGTGTTGCAACCACTCTACATCCGTAATATTACCAACTTTCTACTTTTCGTTGAAAAGTGTTTTACTTTTTTCCAAAACTGTCTGGAGTCGTTTACATTCTGTTCAAGTTCTGCTCTACATTTGGTTTTGTATGTTTTTTTTTTTCCTTATAATCCAATAACTTTTTATATGACCTTCTCTTCTCAAAGTATTCGTGTCCATCCTCTGTGGGGTTTTCTTTTTGTAAACGTTTGAAATCGCGTAGTGCTTTTCTGGTATTCTTTCGACTTTCATAGCACTCCGAGTCAAACCATACATTACCTTTGACGGTTCTACTACCACCACCCTGCTTACAGACATGCAAGAGGCGGCAGATTTTAGGGTGGCAGAAAACAAATCAAGTGCACTGTCCATGTCAAACTCAATTAACTGTTTCGCTTGCTCAAGCGAGGTTTGGTTTTCTGGTAAATTAATTTGATATAGAAAGTCTTCTCGCCTATCTTCAGACCAAACTAGTTTGTAAATAGGCGAGTCATTAACTTCAGCATCATTTGTTTGCTGGTTACACACCACAACACATTCGACAGGCATGTGCCTTGAGTGAATTTTTCATGAACAAAAAGTCTTCTAGGTAGAGAGCACAAAGAAGTAGAGAAAATGAAATAATCAATAACACTGTTTCCATAGGGAGCTATATAAGTGAAGCAACCATCTGTGTCTCTAAACAAACACCATTCAAAATATACAGATCAAAACCGGTACATAAATTAAGTAATTTTTTACCCATAATTATTAATCACAGTGTCCTGCGAAGAACGAGGAGGGGGGGGGAGTCTGATCATCAGTGTCAGAGTTAATACACTGGTCATGGTGAGCGGGGTCAGACATCACATCGTCTACACTCAGCTGTGCAGGAAATATATCAGAGGTTCTAGCATTAAAGTCCCCACACAGGATAAATTCAGCGTCTTCTTCTTTTTCAATAATATCGAGCATGCATTGTTCAAGAACAGAGATCCCATTGTCCACGTCACTAGTGTCGTAAAACGGACTATTTACTGGATTCAAGTAAACACTAATAATGAAAATATCAGACTCAGTTCCAAACAGCCGCTTTATCAGCTTGGAGTATGATAACATTATCGTATTTTGTTGGAATTTCTTTTATAAATTGCAAAAAGACGTTTTTTTTTTACCATTACAATGACCCCACCACCACTTTTCCTTCCCCGAAGAGATAATTTTTTTTTTGCTGGTGATACAAAGCTTGTATGGGATGGAAATAAAGTAGATGTGAATGAATCCACGAAAGTTTCTACCAGACAAACGAAGTCGAAGTTTATAATAAAGGAGACGAAGCTAGTTTCTTTCAGTTTTGATAGAATGCCTTCCACATTATATGAAACCATTGAAAACAGTGTACTTTTCAGAGTATTTACATCAGGGTCGGGACCGTACCTTCATTTCTTATTCTTGTTTTTAGAGACGACAGATTTCCGAGGACTCGCTCGCTTTTTCGGCTTCGAGCGATCACTCCAGCACTCGGGAATAGATGACCGTCTGTCAAGTGACAAGGAATGTGACCTTGAACTCCCCTGACCTGCTTTGCGGTCCATTTCTCCGCGGCGCGAATGTCTTTGTCTTTCGCTTTGCACGTGCGAAGCGGTATTTGTGGAAAGTGCACTGTCCTTGCGGTTTCGAGAAGGGGTGGGAATGGGAGGAGTGGGGGGTGAGAGGAGGGGAAGGGGAATCCCCGACGTCATCCGGTTGTTGACAGTCGTGTCAGGTGTGCCACAGGTTGCGCCCGCTTCAGGTGGTGGGCCATCTCCACATCCAGGATGATACACACTGTCTGACACAGTGACAGAGGCACTGGGAAGATTTTCCTCCCCTCTGGCACAGTCTGTCTCTTGTCGCTCACCCCCAGCAATGCCGCCGGAGTTGTCACCTTCCCCAGGCAGACTGCCAGTTGGTGACGTGTTCCTGCTTTTTCACTGTTACACTGTCAGCGGTCGTGTCACTAGGTGTGACTGCTGAACGTGTGGCAGGGGGAGAGGTGGTGGCAGTGGTAGCAGTAGTAGGTCGTACCACCTCCTCTACGGCCCGGCAGGTTGACAGCGATGTCGTCTGGTTGTCTGCTGCAGTGTCTGTAGACTCGCCGATCTGTCGTGTCGTCTGCGTAGAAAAACACAGGGGTCAGGCTGACTTCTGGTATGCCCCTGTCGTGATCCAGCTGGTCAGGATGAGGGCTGTCGTTCTGACGTTCGGCGGCGTCCTTCATGCTGTCTGCTCTATCCCGTGTGTCCTCTCTCTCCCTCTTCGTTACCACTGTGTTCTCTTCTTTCTTGGTTGTCCTCATGACTGCTGGCAGAAGGGGCTGACTGAACAGCTTCACTGTACAGTTTTGTGCCAGGAACCAACACGGGGGGATGGATAGTGACACTTGAGCTCGCAGAATTGTTGGCAGGATGTTTGGTTAAGGTGTCGGAGTGTTGCTCGTGTGGTTTACGTTGTGACGATCGTCACGGAAACGATTCTGTGGTACCCGGTCGTTGTGTCTGGTAAAACGATTTCCGACTGTCTCCCGTCTTTCGCCGTAATTCCGAAGTCTGGGGTGATCCTTTGAGTTGTACGTGTATGTACGTGGTTGATCATGAATAAACAGCCTGCCATTCTTGAAGTATGCGTTTTTACCCTGTTGCCGGTAGTAGTGTATTTCTTCTCGTTGGCGTACAGTCAGATCGGCAGATATCTTGATATTTTCTCTTCTGAATAGATTCCTTAAATAGCTGTCACTCAGGATGTCCATTTTGTCTGACCATCTGTGGAAACGAACGACTAAAGGGCGTGGTTGAG